>JBBYHK010017912.1:0-10965 GCA_038382065.1 Adansonia grandidieri | reverse complement strand
AAGAATAGAGATTATTACGAGAATCCAAATTTATCCCATTTAATGGTTAAACTTTGATTCTAAGTAGATGGTGGAAAGAAAAGCTTTTTTTGCCAAGCTAAAACAGTAATATCGTGTATCCTAATAAGGAGAATGGGCTTATATTGTGCAATCACAAAAAGGAAAATTATTATGAGAATCAAAGTTTGTCCTATTTGACGAACAAGCTTTGAGTCTAAGGAAAATGCTTAAGGAAATGCTTTTCCTGCCAAACCAGAGCATCAGTATCGTGTATCCTAATATAAAGAATGTTTTTGTAGTGCCCAATCACAAAGAGAATAGAGATTATTATGAGAATTCGAGTTTGCCCTATTTCATGAATGAACTTTGATTCTAAGGAAAATGGTGGAAAGAGAAGCTTTCCCCACCATACTGAAGCATCAATACCATATATCCCAATGAGATGATTGTGTTTATTATGCCTAATCACAAAGAGGATGGAGATTATTTCAGGAATCCAAATTTGCTCTATTTGATAAATAAAATTTGATTCTAAGGAAATAGTGGAAAGAAAAGCATTTCCTGCTAGACCGAAGTATCAATATTGTATATCCCAATAAGGAGAATCTGTTTACAGTACCCAACCACAAAGAGAATAGAGATTATTACAAGAATCCAAGTTTATCCCATTTGATGGATAAACATTGATTGTAATGAAAATAGTGGAAAAAAAGCTTTTCTTACAGAACAAATGCATCAAAATCGTGTATCCCAAAGAGAAGAATATGTTTATAGTACCCAATCATAAAAAAAAGTGGAGATTATTACGAGAATCTAAGTTTGTCTCATCTAACCCATGAACTTTAATTTTGAGGAGAATGGTGGATAGAAAAGCTTTTCTTGCCAAACCAAAGCATCAATATCGTGTATCCCAATGAGAAGAATGTGTTTATAATGCCCAATCACAGAAAAATAGAGATTATTATGAGAATCCAAGTTTAACCCATTTAACGGATAAACTTTGTTTCTAAGGAAAATAGGGGAAAAAAAGCATTTCTTGCCAAATCAATGCATCGAAACTGTGTATCCCAATAAGGAGAATATGTTTATTGTGCCCCATCAAAAAAAGAATGGAGATTAGAATGAGAATCCAAGTTTATCTCTATTAACAGATGGACTTTGGTTTGAAGAAAAATGGTGGAAAGAAAAGCTTTTCTTGTCAAACAAAAGTATAGACATCATATATCCCAAAGAGGAGAATTTGCATATAGTGCCCAATCACAAAAAGACTAGAAATTATTGCGAGAATGCAAGTTTGTCCCATTTGATGGATGAATAATGATCCAACGAAAATGGTGGAAAGAAAAGCTTTTCCTACAAGATTGAGTTGCCAATATGGTATATCCTAATGAGGAGAATGTGTTTATAGTACCCAATCACAAAGAGGAAGGTCAATATTACGAGAATCTAAGTTTGTCTCATTTGATAGATAAATTTAATTCTAGTAAGAATAGTGGAGAGAAAGGCTTTTCTTACCAATCCAATGCATTAGAATCGCTATCCGAAAAAATAGAATGTGTTTACAATGCCCAATTAGAAAAAGAATGGAGATTATTATGAAAATCCAAGTTTGTCCCATTTAACGGTTGAACTTTGATTCTAAGTAAAATAGTGGAAAGAAAAGCTTTTTTTGCTAAGCCAAAACATCAATATCATGTATCAGAATGAGGAGAATGGGTTTATATTATACAATCACAAAAGGGAAAATTATTACCAGAATTAAAGTTTGTCCCATTTGACGAACAAACTTTGAGTCTAAGGAAAATGCTTAAAGAAAAGCTTTTCTTGCCAAAACAAAGCATCAGTATCCTATATCCTAATACAAAGAATGTGCTTATAGTGCCCAATCACAAAAAGAATAGACATTATTATGAGAATCCAAGCTTGTCTTATTTCACAAATGAACTTTGATTCTAAGAAAAATGATGGAAACAAATGCTTTCCCTACCAGATTGAAGCATCAATACCATATATCCCAATGAGATGATTGTGTTTATAGTGTCCAATCACAAAAAGAATGGAGATTATTATAAGAATCCAAATTTGCCCCATTTGATAGATGAACTTTGATTTTAAGGAAATGGGGGAAAGAAAAACATTTCATGCCAGATTGAAGCATCAATACTGTATATCCCAATAAGGAAAATCTATTTGTCGTACCCAATCACAAAGAGAATAGAGATTATTATAAGAAACCACATTTGTCTTATTACATGGATATAATTTGACTCAAATGAAAATTATGGAAAAAAGCTTTTCTTACAGAACAAATGCATCAAAATCATGTATAACAAAGAGAAGAATGTGTTTATAGTGCCCAATCACAAAAATAATGGAGGTTATTACGAGAATCTAAGTTTGTCCCATCTAACCAATGAACTTTGATTATGAAAAAAATGGTGGAAAAAAAAGCTTTTCTTGCCAAACCATAGCATCAATATCGTGTATCCTAATGAAAATGATCTGTTTCTCATGCCGAATCATAGAGAAATTGAGATTATTATAAGAATCCAAGTTTGACCCATTTAACCGATGAACTTTAATTCTAAGGAAAATAGGGGAAAAAGAAGCATTTCTTATGAAGCCAACACATCGAAACCTTGTATCCCAATGAGGAGAATGTGTTTATTATGCCCGATCATAAAAAGCATGGAGATGATAATGAGAATCCAAGTTTATCTCAGTGACGGATGAACTTTGATTTGAAGGAAAATGGTGGAAAGAAAAGCTTTTCTTGCTAAACAAAAGCATCGACATCATATATCCGAAAGAGGAGAATTTGTATATAGTCCCTAATCACAAAAAGAATAGAGATTATTGTGAGAATGCAAGTTTGTCTTGTTTGATGAATGAACTTTAATTTAAGGAAAATAGTGGAAAGAATAGCTTTTCCTGCTAGATTGAGTTGTCAATATCATATATCCTAACGAGGAGAATGAGTTTATAGTACCCAATCACAATGAGAAAGGTCAATATTACGAGAATCTAAGTTTGTCCCATTTGATAGATAAACTTTAATTCTAGTGAGAATAGTGAAAAGAAAGGCTTCTCTTGCCAAGCCAATGCATCAAAATCGCTCATCGAAAGAGTAGAATGTGTTTGCAATGCCCAATCACAAAAGCATGGAGATTATTGTTAGAATCCAAGTTTGTCACCATTGATGGTTGAACTTTGATTCTAAGTAAAATGGTGGAAAGAAAAGCTTTTTTTCCCAAGCTAAAGCATTAATATCTTGTATCCCAATAAGGAGAATGTGTTTATAGTGCGCAACCACAAAAAGGAAAATTATTACAAGAATCAATGTTTATCCCGTTTGACGAACAAACTTTAAGTCTAAGGAAAATGCTTAAAGAAAAGCTTTTCTTACCAAACCAAAGCATCAGTATCATGTATCCCAATACGAATAATGTGTCTATAGTGCCTAATCATGGAAAAAATGGAGATTATTATGAGAATCCAACTTTGTCTTATTTCAGGAATGAATTTTGATTCTAAGGAAAATGGTGGAAATGAAAGCTTTCCCTACCAGACTAAAGCATTAATACCATATATCCCAATAAGACGATTGTATTTATAAAGCCCTATCACAATGAGAATAGAGATTATTATAAAAATCCAAATTTGCCTCATTTGATGATGAACTTTGATTCTAAGGAAACGATGGAAAAAAAAGCATTTCCTGCTAGATCGAAGCATCAATATGATATATCCCAATGAAGGGAATCCATTTATAGTACCAACCATAAAGAGAATAAAGATTATTTTGAGAATCCAAGTTTGTCCTATTTGATGGATAAAATTTGATTGTAATGAAAATAGTGGAAAAAAGCTTATCTTTCAGAAAAAATGAATCAAAATTGTGTATCCCAAAGAGAAGTATGTGTTTATAGTGCCTAATCACAAAAAGGATGGAGATTATTACGAGAATCTAAGTTTGTCCAATTTGTCTAGCAAACTTTGATTCTGAGGAACATGGTGGAGAGAAAAGCTTTTCTTACCAAACCAAAGCATCGATATCATGGATCCCTATGAGAAGAACGTGTTTATAGTGCCCAATCACAGAAAAATCAAGATTATTATGAGAATCCAAGTTTAACCCATTTACCAGATGAACTTTGATTCTACGAAAAATAAGGGAAAGAGAAGCATTTCTTGCCAAACCAACGCATCGAATTCGTGTATCCAAATAAGGAGAATGTGTTTATTGTGCCCAATCACAAAAAGAATGGAGATTATAATAAGAATCCAAGTTTATCTCATTTAACGGATGAACTTTGATTTGAAGGAAAATGGTGAAAAGAAAAGCTTTTCTTACCAAATAAAAGCATCGGCATCATATATCTTGAAGAGGAGAATTTGTATATAGTGCCCAAACAATAAAAGAATTGAGATTATTGTGAGAATGCAAGTTTGTCTTATTTGACAGATGAACTTTGATCTAAGGCACATGGTGGAAAAAAAGCTTTTCTGGCCAGACCAAGTTGTCAATATCTATGGAAATCTAGATTTTGGCGAGAATAGTGGAAAGAAAGGCTTTTCTTGGAAAGTGAATGTATCAGAATCGCGTATCCGAAAGAGCAAAATGTGTTTACAATGCCTAATCACAAAAAGAGTGGGGATTATTGCAAGAATCCAAGTTTGTCCCATTTAACGGTTGAACTTTGATTCTATGTAAAATGGTGGAAAGAAAAGCTTTTTTTGCCAAGCCAAAGCATTAATTATGTGTAAGCCAATAAGGAGAATGTGTTTATAGTGCACAACACAAAAAGGAAAATTATTACGGGAATCAAAGTTTATCCCATTTGATGAACAAACTTTAAGTCTAAGGAAAATGCTTAAAAAAAGCTTTTCTTGCCAAACTGAAGTGTTAGTATAGTGTATCTTAATGCGAAAAAATGTTTTTATAGTACCCAATCAGAGAAGGAATGGAGATTATTATGAGAATCCAAGTTTGTCCTATTTCATGATTAAACTTTAATTCTAAGAAAAATAGTGGAAAAATAAGCTTTCCCTACTAGAGTGAAGCATTAATACCATATATCCCGATGAGACAATTGTGTTTATAGTGCCCAATCATAAAGAGAGTGGAGATTATTACAGGAATCCAAATTTGCCCCATTTGATAGATAAACATGGATTCTAAGGAAACAAGGGAAAGAAAAACATTTCTTGCCAGACTGAAGCATCAATACTGTATATTCCAATGAGGAGAATCTATTTATAATACCCAATTACAAAGAGAATAGAGATTATTAGGAGGAACCAAGTTTGTTCTATTTGACGGATAAACTTTTATTCTAATGAAAATAGTGGAAAAAGCTTTTCTTATAGAGCAAATGCATCAAAATCGTGTATCCTAAAGAGAAGAATAGGTTTATCATGCCTAATCTCAAAAAGAATAGAGATATTACAAGAATCTAAGTTTGTCCCATCTAACCAATAAACTTTGATTCAGAGGAAAATGGTAGAGAGAAAAGCTTTTTTTGCCAAACTAAAGCTTCAATATCGTGTATCCCAATGAGAAAAATGTGTTTATAGTGCCTAATTAGAGAAAGATCGAGATTATTATGAGATCCAAGTTTAACCCATTTAATGGATGAACTTTGATTCTAAGGAAAATGAGGGAGAGAAGCATTTCTTGCCAAACCAATACATTGAAACCATGTATCCCAATGAGTAGAATGTGTTTATTGTGCCTAATAACAAAAAGATTGGAGATTATAATGAGAATCCATGTTTATATCATTTGACAGTTGAACTTTGATTTAAAGGAAAATGGTGGAAAGAAAAGCTTTTCTTGCCAAACAAAGGCATTGACATTATACATCTAAAAGAAGAGAATTTATGTATAGTGTCCAATCACAAATAGAATAGAGATTATTGCGAGAATGCAAGTTTGTCTAATTGACAGATAAACTTTGATCAAAAGCAAAAGGTGGAAAGAAAAGCTTTTCTAGCCAGATTGAGTTGTCGTATTGTATATCCCAATGAGGAGAATGTGTTTATATTACCCAATCACAAAGAGAAAGGTTAATATTATGAGAATTCAAGTTTGTCCCATTTGATAGATAAACTTTAATTCTAGTGATAATAGTGGAAAAAAAGGCTTCTTTTGCCAAGCCAATGCATCACAATCGTGTATCCGAAGGAGTAGAATATGTTTACAATGCCCAATCACAAAAAGAATAGAGATTATTGTGAGAATCCAAGTTTGTCCCATTTGGTGGTTAAACTTTGATTCTAAGTAAAATGGTGGAAAGAAAAGCTTTTTTTCCCAAGCTAAAGCATTAATATCGTGTATCCCAATAAGGAGAATATGTTTATAATACACAATCACAAAAAGAAAAATTATTACAAGAATTAAAGTTTATCTTATTTGCCGAACAAACTTTGAGTCTAAGGAAAATGCTTAAAGAAAAGCTTTTCTTGCTAAACCAAAGTATTAGTATCGTTTATCCTAATATGAAAAATGTGTTTATAGTGCCCAATCACAAAAACAATAGAGATTACCATAAGAATCCAAGTTTGTCCTATTTCATGAATGAACCTTGATTCTAAGGAAAATGGCAAAAAAAAGCTTTCCCTGCTAGACTGAAGCATCAGTACCATAGATACCAATGAGACGATTGTGTTTATAGTGCCTAATCACAAGGAGAATGGAGATTATTATAAAAATCCAAATTTAGCCTATTTGACAGATGAAGTTTGATTCTAAGGAAATGGCAAAAAGAAAAGCATTTCCTGCCAGGCCGAAGCATCAATATTGTATATCCCAATGAGGAGAATCTGTTTATAATACCCAATCATAAAGAGAATAAAGATTATTACAAGAATCTAAGTTTGTCCCATTTGATGGATAAACTTTGATTCTAATGAAAATAGTGGAAAAAAAGCTTTTCTTACAGAACAAATGCATCAAAATCGTGTATCCCAAAGAGAAGAATGTGTTTATAGTGCCCAATCACAAAAAAAGTGGAGATTATGATAAGAATCTAAGTTTGTCCCATCTAACCAATAAATTTTGATTTTGAGGAAAATGATGGAGAAAAAAGCTTTTCTTGCTAAACCAAAGCATCAATATTGTGTATCCAAATAAGAAGAATGTTTTTATAGTGCCCAATCATAGAAAAATGGAGATTATTATGAGAATTTATGTTTAACACATTTAATGGGTGAACTTTGATTCTAAGGAAAATGAAGGAAAAAGAAGCATTTCTTACCAAACCAATGCATCAAAACCATGTATCCCAATGAGGAAAATGCATTTATTGTCCCTAATCATGAAAAGAATAGAGATTATAATGAGAATCCAAGTTTATCTCATTTAACAGATGAACTTTGATATGAAGGGAAATGGTGGAGAGAAAAGTTTTCCTTGCCAAACAAAAGCATCAACATCATATATCTAGAAGAGGAAATTTTGTATATAGTGCCCAATCAAAAAAAGAAAAGAGATTATTGTGAGAAGGCAAGTTTATCCTATTTGACAGATGAAATTTGGTATAAAGAAAATGGTGGAAAAAAAGCTTTTCCTGCTAGACTGAGTTATCAATATCGTATATCCCAATGAAGAGAATGTGTTTATAGTACCCAATAACAATGGGAGTAGAGATTGGTATGAGAATCTAGGTTTTTCCCATTTGAAGGATGAACTCTAATTCTAAGTAAAATGGTGGGAAAAAAAACTTTTCTTACTAAACCAATGCAATAAAATCGTGTATCCAAAAAAGAAGAATGTGTTTATGATGCCCAATCATACAAAGAATAAAGATTATTACTAGAATTTAAGTTTGTCCCACTTGACGAATGAACTTCGATTTTAAGAAAATGGTGGAAAAAACTTTGATCCAGTCAGTGCAAGACAATATCAAGGATGTTACAAATGATAGCACAGAAGATATTCTAAAAGACTTTTGAGTGCTAAGTGGACCTCTTACAAAAGCTCAGGCTAAACAACTATAAAAATATGTGTAGTGATTGATCAATAAGCTATTCATACAAGAAGCTGAAGATGGGGATGTCGTGGGCATGGATTTAAGAAAGCAAGTAGGCTTCAATCAGCCATGCTTAGTTAACTTGCTTTAGGCTTATGAGCAAGTTATTTAGTGATTGGGCCAAATGTTAATATTTAGGCTTATCTTTCATTTACTTGTGGGCCAAACCTTTATAGTAAGTGGCACATGCCTATCATATGTTATTTTAATTATTATAAGTATCTATATCAAGGGCCCATGCATTGGGACAATAGTTGTTGGGCTGGAGCTTTGTTTTGACATTTTAATTAGCCATCTAAAGGCCTATATGACACTTATTAGGATGTCTTAGGGTTTTATCTTTTGGCTATGAATAGTATGTTGTAATTATAAGACTAGTTTCAAGTTTTCCTTTGGATAATTAATGCAGTCTTCTTGGTTAGGCAAATTTCTTTGAGTTCTTCTTTAGAATCTAGTAGAACTTATCAAGGCTATCTTGTGGCGTTCAACTTTTGATATTCTTGGTTTGTAATTGATACTAAAGCATTGGGTCAAGTTTCAAATTCCCTTGGTATTCTTGGTTTATGTTTTGTATTTAAATTATCGGGTCAAAAATCCTATTTTGTTTCTTATTTTTATGGGTTTCTAGTCTTTGATCCAAATTGTTATTCGAGGTTTTAGGACATCATTCTTAGGGTTTTTGCATCATTTGGCATCAAAGCTTTAGTTCATATCAAGTTGATCCATTTGTTATTTCTTTTATCAAGTTTTTCCTATCTTGATTAGCCTCTAAATTTTTTGCTAATCATTAAGTAATTGTTTAAAAAAAAAAAGAGAAAAACAAGAGAAGAAAAGAAGTAAAAAATGGGTGATGTAAAAGAAAGGTTGGATGCACTAGAAAAAAGACAATTTGTGTTCTAAAAATTTTGAGAGTTTAATCTGATTTTACCTTCTTAGGTTGACCAGATTTTGTTATTTCCTTTTTAATACCTTGGTAGTCCCTTTTCTTTCTTTCTAAGCAATTCTTTGATTTTGTTGCCTTTGCTATATTCTTTATAATTTCCTTTTTTTCTCTTAGATTAATTGATATTTCAAATTAACCAAATTTAGTACTTTCTTTTTGTGATATCCTATTAGTCTCCTATTTCATCACTTTCCAATCAATTAATTGATTGAGATTTTTTTAACTTTTAGTTTTTGCAGTTTTAGTCATTCTTACACCCAATCACCTTAATTTACACAACATTAATTATTTTTTTCCTATTTAATTTCTTTCTATTGGGCTTTTAGATCATATGCATAAATTGAGTCAGCCTCTATCTTTTACTTTTTTACTTTAATTTTGTTAGTCAATTTTTTATTTTCACGTGTCTTTTTTTTTATTTGCCTTTCTTTATTTCCATTTAGTTTATTTGCAAAATTAAGAGTTATTATTAGTTTGAATTGCTTCAAATTGGATTTAACTTTTGATTGCTTCATTATGAGTCTCTTAAAAGAGCCAAAAAATACTAGAGTGGTAAAAGGCATAAGAGTGTGAGATCATTAGAGTAAGACAAAAGGCAAATTAAGTGAAAACATGAGTGCAAGACTTAAATTAAGGATAAACATGTGAGAAAGCAATTTTTGTAAGGTCCTAACCAATTTTTGTTATTCCAAGTATGAATTTGGTAGGAAAAGGCATGGAAGTGTCTAAACATGATGGTAGTACTAGTGAAAAGCAAGAAACACAGCTAGAACTTGCTTTCACTCTTCGGGCCTTGTCTTTGGAAATCTTCAAGATATAATGGACTGATAAGAAGCTAAACTGCAAGGGTGAAAAGAAAGCAACCAAATGAAAGAAGGAGGAATATACCAAATATCTAACCTTTGGAAGAAGATGAGTCAGTGGATGAAGAAGAGGATGGAAGTGAGGTAGAGTACATGAATGCTAAAAGATTTGCAAAGAAGAGCTAGGCAAGACCACTAGCCTAGAACGGAGTATCGGAATCATTATTCTATGGACCAAAGCATTCATAGCATTAAAATGAAGATTCCTTTATTTTAGGGTAAAAATGATCCTAACTTGCATCTAGAGTGGGAACAAAAAGTTGAGCTTGTGTTTAAATGCCACCATTATTTGACAAAAAAGAAGGTGACACTTGCTGCAGTTGAATTTACAGACTATGTGACTATTTAGTGGGAACAAGTTATTCTTAGTTATCATAGAAATTTGGAGAGATCTACTAAAACTTGAGCTAAGATGAAAGCTATAATGAGAAAGCATTTTGTACCAAACCTTTATTACCAAGATTTGTATTAGTGGCTTTAAAACCTTACTTGAGGTTCTAAGAGTGTAGAGGACTACCATAAGGAGATGGAAATCACCATGATTAGAGCTAATATGGAAAAAGATCAAGAGATAGCCATGGACTTTCTTGAGCGACTTAAATCAGGAGATGGCTAATGTGATTGAGTTGCATCATTATGTGGAGCTTAAAGATGTAATGCATATGGCTATGAAGGTGGAGAGGCAACTTAAGTTCAAAAGGGGTGCACAAGTTTGCTTCATCAAATTCAAATTCCAATTTTTATTGGAAAACGAATTAGAGTAAAACTAAAAAGGATAAAGTTGTTGCCAAGTTTAAGGAAGACAAGGCTATTAGCGACAGAAAAGGTACTAGCTCTTCCCAATCTAATAGATATCATGATACTAAGTGTTTTAAATGTTTAAGAAGAGGTCATATTGCTTTTCAATGTCCTAAAAAGAGATCTATGGTCATGATAGCTGAAAGTATAATTGTGATCGATGATAAAAGTAAGAAAGATTCTTCTTCATTATCTAAAGAAAAAAATGACATGCAGTATGCAATCCATGGAGAAGCCTCAATAGTTAGGCGCATTTTGAATCTTTAAATGAAGAAAGACAGAGATGAGGAGCAACATGAGAACATCTTCCATACTCGTTGTCATGTCA
>JBBYHK010017842.1:34753-48913 GCA_038382065.1 Adansonia grandidieri | reverse complement strand
ACCTATTGCTCACACACAATACAATGGATTTGTTGGACGAATTTTGGGATTTAATTAAGTATGACTTAATTAAATAAAAGGTAATTTGAATGAAGGGCTTAATTAAATAGTTCAGTTAAGATTTATTTTAAGACAAAATTAGATTTGTGAAATCTATTTTTTGTCTATGTAAGACATAGTAGATAAGATTATCTTATCCAGATAATATCTAAATTGAGACATACCATGTCAAGGTGGATAAATCTTGTACTAGTAGAAATAGATTTCACGTAGATTAAGGATTTGGTGGTGAATCAAAATTTTCTATCTGTTTTCTTGGCCTATTATCCCTTAAATTATGCTTGTCATATTAATTATTTGATAATTAATTTTAGAGAGGATTAAAATTAAGTTAAAGTAGTTTTAAATAAAAAAAAGATTTTTTTAAGATAAAATCTATAGGGATATGCACAATAGCTAATATTGTTTCTAATTCATTTCTTCAATTTTAAAATTATTAGATAATTATATTTATTAGATGAATATCATTTATTAAGATAAATATCTAGTTTGAATAATATAATTAATTAATGGAAACACAACTTGACCTAATATCCTTTTAAAGCACCAAAAGCCTAGACTATTGGACCATATGTGTTGGCGCAAATTACTATGGCCCAATTATGATAGTTAATTTTGCCATAACAAGGAAAAAAGGGTTGAACAATTAATTTACTTAAAACAAGGTGGACAAATTTTAGTAGTTTTAGGAGTTTTAGGTTAATTAAGACTTTTCTAAGCTAAGTCAAACTAAAGTTGGATTGAGCTAGTATATAAAGAAATGGTGGATTAGAAAAATAGTGTATAACTTTTGACATAATTTTTGAGGTATTAGGTTATAGAATTTAAAGAGAGAATAACTTTTGAGTTGAGAAAATAGTTTCTCATGGGATTTTCTCCCTTGTGCTACCTCTCTATATTGCGTCACTTCTTTAAAATTTTTTTGGCTATTGTGTAATCTTCTTTCTTGATCAACTCTTATTCTTTGATTGATAAAAGCAAGAAGTTTACCTTTTGATTGAGGCTTGACAAGCCTTCTAGCCAGCACCAGAGAACTACTAGGCCTCAAGAAGTTTTTAGTAGCTATTAGATTGAGCTAGCATATAAAGAAATAATGGATTAGAAAAATTGTATATGACTTTTAGCATAATTTTTGAGGTATTAGGTTATAGAATTTAAGGAGATAATAACTTTTGAGTTGAGAAAATAGATTTTCCCCCTTGTGCCACCTCTGTATATTGCATCACTTCATTAAACTCTTTTTGGCTATTGTGCAATCTTCTCTTTTGTTCTACTCTTGTTCTTTAATTGATAAAAGCAAGAAGTTTACCTTTTGATTGAGGCGTGACAAGCCTTCTAGCTAGCGCCAGAGAACCTCTAGGCCTGAAGAAGTTTTTAGTAACTATTAGATTAAGCTATTATATAAAGAAATGGTGGATAAGAAAAATTACGTATGACTTTTAACATAATTTTTGAGGTATTAGATTATAGAATTTAAAAAAGGAATAACATTTGAGCTGAGAAAATAGTTTCTCATAGGATTTTCCCTTTGTGCCACCTCTCTATATTGCATCACCTCCTTAAAGTCTTTTTGGCTATAGCGCAATCTTTTTGCTTGGTTTGTTCTTGTTCTTGATCTACTTTAGGCCTCAGGAAGTTTTAAGCAGCTATCTATGTGGAAAATCATTACAGAAAAAAGTGTGTTGCTCATGATCTTGGAGATCCTCTCAAGAAGCCATAGCTGTCGCCCTCAAAGATTTTTGTAATTGGTTTTTATTTTAAACTTTTACATCTGAAATCAAGGTAATGTCTAAATAGATGGGTATTTCAATTTTTTTGAAAATATTAAAGTTTATTACATATAAATTCCTCTCTAAAGATTAGCAGGGAAGTCTAGTTATTTTTATGTTTACATATTTTGTTGCTTTTTTGTCTGTATTTTATTGACTTTTGAAATCCAATACATGTATAAAGCTAGGCTTCATTGAGATTTACATGCCTTCAAGTGGTATCAAAGCTTATAGGTTATGGATTACGTGTTGTAAGTATAGGCTAAATTGTGCTGATAGACATCTTGATGTCACATGTATTGATCTATAAATTTTAGGCCATAAAACCTATAAAATAAATTTTAACAAATTTTGTTAACAGCATCCTTAAGATGTGTATTAATCAAGATTAAAAAGATTTAATAATTGATAAAAATTGTTTTCTATCAATTGAGATTGAAAGCATGTTGAAATAGTGAAAACTAAAGTTGAATTGCAAGTTGATTTCTAATTTCCATGTAAAAATTAATTTTTATATTATGATTTTATCATAAAATATGTGTAAAAATTAATCTTGATCTATTTATACTTTCTTTGACATAAAGAAAACTAATCTTGGGCTTAATGTGTTGTAATCTCAAAGTTGAAAATTTTTTGGTGACTTTGGATGAGTTGTGTCCAATGCATCTTGCAATCTTAATGGAAAAATTCCATGGATTAGCTACCTCTTAGGATAGCAAGTTGGCTGAACATTATTTGGTTTATGGTTTAGGGTTTAAAATTGATGTAAATATATGTTTCAAATTCATGTAGGATATAAACAAGCAAAAATGACTACGAACTAGTCACTATATAGCATTTTTTATGCTAACAAGTTGACTCAAATTTCAAAGATTGGTTCTACAATTAAAAAAAAATTAAAACAAGAAAAGAAGAGCTATGTTCTTGATAATCCCATATCTGGTAAGCCTCATATTGATGATTCTTAGGAAGTATGGGCTGTCTCCAGGAATTTTAAAGAAGATTCTAAATAGACAGCATACGTAATGCTAGCTAGCATGATGCCTGGCCTTCAAAAAATAACATAAAACTATAAGTTCTCAAAGACATCATCTTAAGTCATAAAGTATTTTTCAATAAAGAGAGAAACATTAAGAAGTTTGACATCTCAAAGAACTTGTTCCAAATAGAGATGTTCAAAAGAACCCCAAATGGAACTCACATGCTTAAAATGATAGGATAAATCACTTGTCTTAAGCAATTAGGATGGGTTATGGACCATATATTGTCCGTTGATTAATTCTATCCTCTTTACCTTCCAGTTTTGGCTAGTTTATGTTGAACTTCAACATAAAACATCTTTAGACAACCCTTTTGGGTTTACTGAAAATCAAGTATAGTTGAAAAGTTTATCACCAATAAGAATACAGCCGATTTGTTTACTTCTTCACCTAAGAAGTCTAAAAAGAAGAAGAAGAAATCAAAATGGGATGCATCTTCTATCTCAAATAGTTTAAAGTCAAATGATAAGGTAAAAGGCAAAAAAAAAAAAGATAAAGGGACTTGCCATCATTGCAAAAAAGGTTGGTCATTGAAAAAGGAATTATAAGGACCATGAAATAGTCAAGGGAAAGAAGAAAAAGGTTTCCACTTTAGTTATAAACTTTTAAATCATTTACTTTTTTATTCTATATGATACCCGATTGATGGTACTAAATATGTATGACATATTGTAAGGCTAAAGAAAAAGAAGATAAGAAAGATAAATGATAATGAACTAAAAAAAAGGCAAACTGGTTGATGTAGATTAGGCTTGCGCCTCTATTCATGAAAGTTATTGAGGACTTTCATTTTATGATTTCTTATTTAACATTGAATGCATTGTTTTTATTTCAGCAATTATGGGCCGAATTAAGAGGATTTTTTAGGTAAGTATGTCATGAACATATATTTACATTTGCTAGCATATGGACTGCATGCTATTTTATATCCTCATTTAATAAATCATAGTAGATTTATTCTATAAAATCTGTCTATCATTCGTATCAATTAAATATGTGAAGGCTTTGATAAATTGGAATTCAGTTTTGCATTGGTTTTCTTGCAAGAATCTTACACACATAAGATTTAGTGGGAGCATATAAGAATTATTAAAAGTTAAAAATCATATTTAAAGTGACAACAAGTCTAAACACTTGGATGTAATTTTGGAAAGGCTCCAACTTGGAGAGATTACATATTTATATCCATGAGACATCAAGCAAATCATATTGTTTTAGGCTTGCAAAAGTGATTATTTTTGGAATTTTAGCTATTAAGCTAATTAAGTTGATTCTAATAGTTGTAAGACAATTGAGCCATATGATTAGAATCAAGTTCTCATAATGATCCAAATAGTTATGACTCAATAATAGAGATTATCAAGTATGAAAAAGACACTGAGAGCAATACGATTGTTTCAAGTATAAATGGATGATGTTACTATATGCCCTTGAACCAATTGGATTGCAACATGGGATACATAGTCAATTAGCTATATACACATTAATAGTCAAAGTAACAAAATGTTTTACTTCAGGTTAGTGGCATGATTAACTATCATGAAAACACTAATTGGATAAAGCCTATAAAACACAATGTCCTTGCAAAGTTATGTAATAATGAAATCCTTATGCATCAAGGTCGTGTTTGTAAAATTGTTTTGGGTCATCGTATTGTCATGATAAGGAATTGAATGATGCATAAAGGCTAGCATATGTGAAGCCTCCATGCATTTGACGCATGCAACCTTTTGATCTCACAAGTGTAAGTATAAAGATACTTGAAGATAGCATATAGGTGCTTGTTTTATGGAAACAAGTTAACTGAACATGGCCTAAGTGAGAACTCCATTTGTATTAGTTAGTCAAGTGTCTATGTAATATGTTTTTATATGCAGTCATGTATAATAGTCCATAGACTTGTGAAACCAAGTTATCTCGTATGGGGAGTGTCATACTTAGAGATCATCATGAATGAGTCCAAAAGGATGAATGCCTATAGTCGGGTGGTTTTCGGTATGCATGTGGAAGATGGATGAGTGATCTAGAGAGATTCATTACTCCTAAAGACAATTGGAGACATATCTTTAATGATCTTAGCTATAGTTAATTGCATTAAAGTCTCTGGCCAAAGCATAGTGAATTATAAAGAATTGTGTGTCATAGATTCATGATCATTAATCATTAGTTGTAAGATCTAACATGGATTGAAGCATAAATAGACATTAAACCATGTTCATGCTTATTCTAGGATATATGGTGAAAGCATCGTAATACACTGGCAGGTTGGTTACCAAAAGTTTCAATGAGGTCACATTGACTTCTCAACATTTTGGTGGTCATGATGGGTTGCTAGATCTCGCTCTTGATATATGAATATAATTAATTTGTTCATTGCCAACATGTTTGGCAATTTGTTCATTGCAAGAACATTTAGGCCACCCCTATCTGCATGCAAGAACATTTAATTCTCAATTAAATTTCACACCTAAGTAAAGTAATTTTACTACATGTAAATATCATTAAATAATTATCAAATAATTATTTAATTTGCGAGAAATAATTATCTCGGCTTAAAGCCAAGATGTCCATATTTACATGCCTGCTATTAGACATGATCTTGATAAGATATTCTTATCTTTACTACCACATTAAGACATCTTTTATTAGATTTCTCAAATCTAATTTATTTTTTCAATAATACTTAATTAAATTAATTTAATTAAGTGCTTCTCATTATATCTTTTTTTTGAATTAAGTCATACTTACTTAAATTTAGGTTTTAATCCAATAGATCATCTTATTGTGTGTGACCCATTAGGTTCCTAACATGTTGCCAATGAATATAACAAATCTAATTAATTATATCCATAATCAAAAGCAAGATCTAGCAACCCATCATGACTACCCAAATATTTAAAAGTCAATATGACCTCAAAAAAACTTTTAGTAACCAGCTTTGTAGTGTAATTCAACCCTTTCACCAAATTCCCATAAAAAATGAAAACGGTACAGTGTCTACTCATGTATCAATCCATATTAGTTCTTGCAGCTTATGGTTAACCTAATGATATTAGAGACACAATTTCTCCTAAATTTTTCATGCATTAGCCAATGACTTTATCAAGTTAACCAAAGCCAAGAACAAATGAAATATGTCTTTGATGTCACTTAGAGTGGTGAATTCTCTCTAGATTGCTCATCCACCTTTGTATGGTTCATGCCATACCCAAAACCAACCTAATATAGGTATCCATCTATTGTGGACCTATTCATGATGGAGTTAAAGCATGACATTCCTTATACAAGATGACCTGGTATCACAAGTTAGAGGATTAGTTACACAACTAGCACGTGAGAGCATTTCCATAGACATTTGAGTGACATTACCAAATAAAGTTCTCACACGGGCCATGTTCAGGGAACTTATTTCCATAAAATAAGCACTCGCATGCCATCCTAAGTATCCTATATACTTTATCCCATAAGATCAGCTGCTTACTTTATAAGTAAAAAGGCATAGCACATGCTAGTCTTTGAGCATTGCCATTTCCCAACCCTCTAATGCAATGACTAAGGATGATTTTAGGAATACAATTTTAGTGCTTAAGGATACCATAAGTAACTTATTAGAATTCCTTTGAAAGGCCAAAGATGTTCCATGGGCTTGATCCAATTAGAAGCATATGATTGTCAGTCATTTTACTAACATGAAGGAAAACCTTATATCACTAAACTAAATGATTGGCTTGCGTTATTAATTAATATATGCCTCATCCAAACCAATTGAGTCTAGTACATATATTAACAAATTGGTTTTGTTTCAAATTTTGACATCTAAAATCAAAGTAATCCCTAAAAAGATGGGTGCTTAAATTATGACGAGAAATATTAAACTTTACTACATGTAAGTCTCTCCCTAAAGATTCATAGGGAAGTCTTTTTATATCAGTGATTACATTTTTTGCTACCCTTTTCTCTTTATTTTGTTGATTTTTGAAATCCAATACATGTATTAGGTTAGACTTTACAAGGTTTCACATCCCATTAATAATCTTTATTATCAAAATCATTAACATATTTAACTATAGGAATCTATTAAAGGCTAAGTGTTAGTATGTGCCCTAGAGCCAATCGGCTTGTATGAGGCATATATAAGTTAATAATGCAAAATAGTCACTTTAGCTATTGATTCAATGTTTTCCTTTATGTTAGTGGTGTGATTGACACTCATACAAACACTAATTGGATGAAGCCTATGAAACACAATGGCCTTGCAAAGTTAGTAACGAGTTAGACAATGAGATCCTTATGCATCAAAGCCGTGTTTCTAAAAATATTCCTTGTTATCGTATTGTCAAGATAGGGCATTGACAATGCACAGACTAGCATATGTTAAGCATTTATACATTTGATGCATGCAACTCTTAGATCTCATAGAAGTTAAAGTATAAAGATACTTAAGGATAACGTATGAGTACCTATTTTATGTAAACAAGTTCACTAAACAGAGCCCGTATGAGAACACTATCTGCTATAAGTTATTCAAGTGTTCATGAAATATTTTTTAATACGCCAATCATGTATATTAGTCCTCAGACTTATGATAGTAGGTTATCTTGTATGGGTAGTGTCATACTCTGATTCAATCAAGAATGGGTCCACAATAGATGGATGCTTATGGTAGGGTGATTTTGGGTATAACATAAACCATATGAAAGTGGATAAGTGATCTAGAAAGCATTTACCACTCTAACTGACATCAAAGATATATCTCTTTTATTTTTGGCCTTAGTTAACTTGACAAAGTTATTGGTAAACGCATGATGACTTTAGGAGAAATTTTTTCTCCAAATAGATGAGGTTAATTGAAACCTGCAGGAACTAATATGGATTGATACATAAGTAGACACTAGACCATGCTCATGGTCTTTTTGAGATATTTGAGGGAAAGATAGAAGTACATTGAGAGGCTGGTTACTGAAAGGTTTTTTAAGAGGTCATGTTGACTCTTCCTGTATACTAGGTGGCGATGATTACTTGCTAAAGGCCAATCTTTGTCTATAAATATAAATAAATTTAATTGGATAATTATATTTGTTGCCTTTATGATGGAAATCTAATGGGTTTCATAAAATAAGATGATCTGTTGAATAAAATAGGGATTTAGTTAAGTATGACTTAATTAAATAAAAGGTAGAATGAGGATGGCTTAAGTTCAATTGAGAATTTCTAAGTTATAAATTAGATTTATGAAATCTAATTAGAGATGTCTTAATACGGCAATAAAGATAAGAATATCATATCGAGATAATGTTTATTTGTAGACATGGTTTTAGGGATTATATTAAATAACGCCAAAAAATCATATTTGAAAAATTAAATAAATTATTTGATAATTATTTAATTAATTATTTAATATTATTCGAAGGAAATAAAAATTGCTTTACTAGTGTTAGAAAATTTTATTATGAACTAAATTATCTAACATGTAATTTTAAGGTTTGTCTTAAAAGCCCTAATTATCAAGTCAAAGGAGTTTAGTTGTGAACTACCCCAAGTTAGGCTTACTAATGGGCTAGGCAAATGCAATAGCTATCCTTAGTTGCTATTGGGCTAAAATATTACAAAGTTACTACTAAAGCCCAATCTTTGACAAGCTAATTAAAATAGTTTTAACTGGGCTTCGAGAAACATTCCAAAGTGGTGCCACCTTCTAGGTATGTTAGTAATAAGCTCAATTGATCTATTAGTTAAGCCTAGCATAATTTTAAATATATTAATATACATTATTAGGTTGAATTTGCTAAGAATTTACTGATATAAGTTTTTTGAAAACCCTAGGCGCCAATCCTTAGACTTCTCCAATGAGGATAAGATATCCCTTTTAGCTTTCCTGAGCAAATTATCTAAATCTTGAGTTTCTAAGTGATCTAGAATCGCTTTTGATCACAATGAAAGTAGAAAATCAGTTTTCTATCTTAAAGCAATTAACTAGGACCTGCACAAAACAACTACTTCTCTACAAAGTTGTATTCTTCTTCCTCTTGGCGTAATAGGTGTAGGAGTTGCTCCTAGATCACTTTAGATCTGAATCTGTTAGCTATATATCTTTTCGTTGAGGCTTAATAAGCCTTGCGGCTAACACCAAGGAGCCAATAGACCTCATAAAGGCTTTTATAGGCATCTGTGTGGATCAATTTTAGAGGCAAGACACTTATGCTGCTTGTGACCTTAAGAGGAGATCAAAGTAATCAAGCTATTGAGCGTTCGTGTAGAGATCGACATGCTTAATGTCATAAGTCTCTAAGTAGGTATGATTTCTATCAGATCTATGTCTTAAACTTCTATCTGATCACATGTACACCTTTTCTTGAGATCCTGAGAAAATCTAGGTATTTTTGTGTTTACTTTTCATTGTGTATGTTTAATTCTGATTAAATTTTTATGTTTATATTGATAAGCATAGGCTCCAAATTTATTTTCATAATGATCTAAATACAACTATTTTTTTAGCCTAAAAAAATAGCTTTTATGACCTGTAGGGTACAAACATGCAATTTTCCCTAGTTAGGAATATTTCCAAATCATTGCACATTTAACTTTATGTCTTTCATCATTAAGTTATATTTTTTAGCATTTAAATAATTAGGACACATCCAAGTAAATCCTATATGTGTAGATGTTTAAAGGATTTTAATATTCAAATTATTTTTAAATCTAATTAAATTACTAGTTGCATTAATCTTACTAATGATTTTCAAGTGATATAGATTAAGAAATAAACCAAGAATATAGAACAATTCTGTAAATGATTTACTTAAAATGGAATAAATAAAAGCATGGCATCATATGCCAACAAAATGAATATGTTTAGAACATAAATAATTTCCTCGAAGGCAATGCAGGATGCCATAATTAAACATTAAATGTTTAAATAAATAAATCCCCTAAAAATATTTCCTAAACATCTAAAAGTTAGAAAGTTTGATCTCACAACAACTAAGTTGCCCTTTCCATCGTCGATCAATATTCACTTGTCCTTTTCATTGGTCCTTACAATATGTCATACATATTTAGTATCAATGTAAGGTATCATATACCAAGGAAAGTAAAGAAGTATCAAATATTAAAGTATACTTGATGTCAAAGCTTTTTTAAGCTTATTTTCTTTGTCGAGGTATTCATTGTAATTACATCTCTAGTGACTTGGTTTAGCATAGTGACAACATGTTTTCGTTTCATTACCTTCCTTCTTCTTTACACCATTAGTTAGCTTTAAACTATTTGAAGTAAAACATACATCTTATCTAGTCTTCTTCTTCTTATTTTTGGATTTTGAAGAAGTGGTAACCAATTGGATAGATGTAGTGTCCTTAATGATGGCCTTTTTTGCCATAGTGAGCATATTCAATAAAAATAAAAGGGTTATCTATAAATGGTTAATGTTAAATTCTAACACAAATCATGAAGAGCTTGAAGGCAGTGATGAAAGGATTAGGTCAATGCTTAGATGATGATTAATAACCCACCTATGTTGCTTAAGTTAAATGATATACCTTATCATTTTAAGCCCATGAGGTCTGACCGGGCTACCTTTGATTTTTTTTTGAAACAATTCCTTGGAGATGTCAAAAGTTTTAGTGCATTTCTCCTTATCGAGCAATTTGCTAAGGTTTAAGATGATATTCTAAATATTCATGGCCTCCATATACACTTAATTTCATCAAGGTCTTCTCTTTGACATTTTGAAATATTCGAGATTAAGAGCCGAGCGGTTATCTCGATGAGGGTCGCCTTCTCTATATGAACTAGGCATTTTAAAACCCATGTGGTCAAATTTTGATGACTGCTCATGTGCATAGTTAAAAAATTGCATTTTAAGGTTCGGACAGCAAACTCGATAAAAAAGACGAGATTAAAAAAATCAATTCTTAGTTTCCTTTCCATGGAATTATGGAATTCTTTAGTTTTCAAATATAATGCATAATTAAATTTTCTTTAGTTAGAAAATTTTAAGACCTTTAGATGTAGGATTCACGATTACACTATCGTATAATTCATATCAATACCCAACTGGTATTTCTATTAATACCCTTGCTGAAAAATAAAAAATCATGGCAAAAAACTCTCATTGGCATTTATACCACAAGGTGTCAAATTGTGGGGTAAAATTAGTTTTTATTTTTTATTTCGATCAGAATTTTGAATGTCATAATTTTAAGAGTTTTTCGTAAACTTTTTCTAAGTTTAGGATTCTCAACTTCTCTTTTTCCCATATATATAAATATTTTTTATCACCTGTTTTTCAATTAAATATTTTAAGTTTAATTTTCCTTCCTTTTAAATTCATTTGGAAATTTTCTTTAATTTCTTCCACGCATGGAATTTCTTTTTCCATAAGATTTTTCCCTTTAACTTTCTCTAAAGTAAAGGATCTTTAATTTATCCCTAGTTCATAAAATTTTTCCATTTTAACATTCTAAATTTATTTTTTTATTTAAGTTCAAATTCACTTAGGATTTTTTTCCTAATTTTTCTAAACATGAAAGATTTTTTTCCTAATTTTTCTAAACATGAAAATTTTTTTCCATGGATTATTCTACTAAGCTCTCTAAAGATGGAATTTTATTTTATCTGTTAAAATTTCCCCATTTTTTTTAATTTTTCCATGACATGGACTTTTCCATTAAAAAGCATGACGTATAAATTTTTTTTTTCAATTTGGTCCATCGTATCCTAGAATTATTGAATTTTGGCACATTTCTTCCAAAGTTTTGCAAATTGGTCCTTTTTATTAAATTCTTTCACTTGAAATTTCTCCATGAAAAGTTTTTATTGCAATTACCACATACTAAATTTTAATTAAATATTTTTTCACAAATGGGTAAGTAGATTTTTAGAACATTAATGGGCAGAGTACAAGTAAATTAGGGTGTTGAACTTAAAAACCCATGGATTTTATATTGCAAGGCCTTATATATTTTTATCCTAATTTATAATTTTGATTAAATTTTATTTATTACATTTTTTTCTAAAGGCATGGGAATTAATGTTGTTAAAGTTGGATTTTTTTCCTAACTAAACTAGTTTAATTTGAGCTAGTTCCAAGATGATTACGTAAGAATCAATTTGGTTAAAATTGGAATTTTTTTCCCAACCAATTTATTCCTAACCAATTTAGTTCAATTCCAACTAGCTCGAATAATGGTGATTAAAGAGGACAACATAGCCATCATGATATTAGGTGGTAGCTTATAAGAAGATATGATGAAAAGTATGGGAATAAGACATGCATTTAATAACATTAGACATGAAACAAATTGAAAAGAGGAAAATTTTGCTTAAAGAAAAGTGATTTCCATTTCATTAAAAAAAAGGGAAAAATTTCATGTTTTTTCACTATTTTCATCATCTTTCCTTAGTTGAGAAAAAAAAAAAGCTTCAGAGAAAGTTGAGAGAAAAAGACAAAAAAATCAAAAGGAGTTCCTAATTTATCTTCAAGGTAGATTTCTACCTATCTATTGTCTTCATTTTTTATTATTTTATTCTTTTACAATTTAATTTACAAGCATTTTTTTTTTTGAAAAGCTTGATGATCTTAAGCTTGAAGCCAAAAATGATAGGTTGAGCCAAAGGATTCTAAACTTTTCCAATCTACCAAGCATGAGTAAAAATATATTTCTTTAATATTTTCGTTCATTTTCTTATATTAAAACTTGATGATCCTAAGCTTGAGGCTTAAGGTGATGGTTTAAGCCAAAGATTTCTGTCCTGTTAAAATAATCCAAGCAAGCAAAGTCATTTTCTTTAATATTCTTGTTCTTTTATTTATTTTTTGTTGATATTAAAGCTTGATGATTCTAAGTCTTACTTAGGTGAATATTGTTTAAGACTTTGCTGGTATATGTTTTTTTATTGGTCTTTATTTAAATTTTTGAAAAATTCATTTGATTTTAGTTTTACCAACATTGTTTATGAATATTGTTGTGTTGATGATTGTGAGTTTATGTAAATTCATTTTGTGATATAAACTAATGTGTATGGTCACACATAAGTTGATTTTAGCATGAAAGTTTTTTTTTTTTTTTTAGAATGGTTTTAGGATAGCCAAAGGCCTAAAGGGATTTTTCTTATTTTTTCTTTAATTTTTAAGGCCATTAAAAGTTTAATGGTTTAAGTTTTGAGGTCAAATTAAAATTTCCATTATTTTCAAACCTATTTACAAGCATTTTTCATATCGAGACGAATGTATAATGGCCATTATGCAATTTTTCTAATTTTTTAGGGCCATTTCATGCTTGGCCAAATATTGAGGACATGTCTACCATATCTTTAAAACTTATTTCATTCATTGTGGCTATTTCTTGATATGTCCAAATCTTAAGGACTAGTTTGTTTTTGTAAAATTAATTTCATGCAATTTTAGGCCATTCCATGCTTGACCAAATGTCAAGGGACTTATTTGCAAAGTTCTTACATTTTACTTCATGAACTTAGGTGCATTCCATGCATTTACAAGTCATATAAGGGTTAATTACCAATTTTTAAAAGTTTAGGGACCTTTTAGCAATTATCACTATGTTAGAGTTGGTTAAGTCATTTTCATCATAAAATTACCCACCAAGGGTTATAGTGTTATTTCTATCAAAATTAGGTTGTTAGGTTTCGGTCCATTACCTTCTGTCAAGACCAAGTCTTATATTAGTTTAGGTTTTGTATTTTCCATAAAAACTGAGTTATTTAGGTTTAGGTCTATACGTTCCACTGAGATTGAGCCTAGTTTGTTTAGGTTTCTTATCTTTCATAGAAATTGAGTTGTTAAGATTAGTTTTGTACCTTGTGTCGAAACCAAGTCCTAGATCAAGTACTTTTTTTAATTTAATTAATAAAGTCTGTGTTTTCAAAAATTGAGGCAATGTCCTTTAGTTAAAACTTTTTCTAGATTTTCCCAATATATGGAAGGAGTTTTGTAGATTATTTTAATAATGGGATATCCTTTCAAAAAAATAAATCAGGAATTTTTGAATTTCACTAAACAAAACTTTCATATTCCTCTAGTTTCATCTGATAGGGTATGCATGGGATTTTGATTTTCAAAACAATAAAAACCCAATTTACTCATAAATAGAATAATAAAGCTAGTTTAGGGAAATTTTGAAATAGGGAAATTATGATTAAATATCAGTAATCGAAACCAATTTAAATCAAGACTTAACAGATAATTAATATGTTTCAATTTACCTGCATCGTGGATTGGATAGTCTCACTCTATGCTTAAATGACTCCTAAACTCTTTTCATGTGATCTCT
>JBBYHK010017842.1:13037-23811 GCA_038382065.1 Adansonia grandidieri | reverse complement strand
CCTCTGTTTGGGCTAATGAAAAGCCTACTGGGTGTAAATTCCTATGCTTGCCCATATGCTGCTTCTCCTAAAACCTTTATAGAGAATTGTCTAGACAGCTAGACCTTAGTGACCTGTGGCATTTGTTATTCAATATATCATTAACATATAGCACCAAGAAAACAATAGCTTGCACATTCATCTTCTTATAGAACACAAATCATCAAGATTTTTTATGAAGCTAGATTCTTTAATTGCTTCATCAAATCTGATATTCCAACTCCATGAAGCTTGCTGTAGTCCATATATGGACTTTCTCAGTCTATACACCTGATTTGGTTTTGACTTGGACATAAAACCATTAGATTGTGTCATGTAAACTTCTTGCAAATTCTCGTTGAGGAATGTTGGTTTTACATCCATCTACCATATCTCATAATCATGATATGTAGCTAGAGCAAGCATGATCCTAATATATTTTACCATGGCAATTGGTGAAAAAGTTTCCTTATAATCAATGCCTTTTACTTGATTATAACCTTATGCCACAATTTGGCCTTATATGTTTGTACGATGCCATTTATGTTAGTCTTTCTCTTAAAGGCCCATTTGCATCTTATGGGTTTTATCCCTTCAGGTGGATCAACCAAAGTCCATACTTGGTTAACTTACACAACATCCATTTCAAAACTAATGCCTTTGAGCCATTTATTAGAATTAAAGCTAGACATTGCTTCCTCGAAATTGGTAGGTTTAGTGTCACACAGCCAGCCATCTTGATCCATGAGAAATTCATATCTCTCTAGAGCTTGCTTGACCTTATCAGATCGACAAAGTAATTATGTTTTTGAGCTTCAGATTGAGCATCGGATGCTATAACTATTGGCTCAGGTTCCATTAGAATGTTTGTTCTTGGTTCTTGAACTTTTTAAAGATTAATTTTACTCCCATTAGACCCTTCAAGTAGAAACTCTTCCTTTAAAAGGTGTCCATGTTGCGAGACAAACAATTTTTGCTTAAAAGGATTATAAAAGTAGTACCTTGTAGTTTCTTTAGGACACCCTACTATCACGCATGGCCGGGATGTAAATCTTAACCAGCTAGACTTAAAAAGTAGCGTACTCCTCGTTCCTATATATATATATATCACTATTTTTCTATTTTTAGGGGCATATCATTATTACTTTTTAATTTTTAGGGATCAGGTTATTGAGATGAATCACTCACTCGATTAAATCCTAAATAGTTGCTTGGAACGACCATTTATCTTTCTTAGAGTCACCACCTATCTATTTTGGTTAGGTGAGATTGGTCATCTATCAAAGTTCCTATTTGAGGGTTACGAAACCCTTAAAAACAAACTCTAAGATTTGCTCATACCAAAGATCATATGAAAGGGTTTAGGAGTCAGTTACAATCATGACTAAGGATCGATCCCTCTCATGATTACAAGTAATTGGTACCTTACTAATCTTATGTTAATTTAAATTTTGATATTTATTTGGTTTTAAAAATCAGTATTTAAGTATAATTCTCATTTTTCAAAATAAAATTTTATGAAACAAATTTATTATTTCACTTGAGAAAATTTGGCTTTTAGTATTTTTGAAAATAAAAAATCTTTCATACCCCACCGGATAACCAAAGGAACACGAAAGTTTTTATCACTATTTTTTGTACCCCACTGGAGATCTGGAGGAATACAAAAGGTTTTAAAAAGTCAAAATATCTTTCGCACCCCATAGAAGGGTTAGAGGAATACGAAATAGCTTATTCTTACTAAATTCAAAAAATCTTGATTTTTTTTATTTTTAAAAGGATATCTAGTTATTAAAATAATCCTTGAAACCCCTTTCATATGTTGGGAGAAATTTCATGTATTGCTTTAACTCAAAGACATCGCCTTAGTTTTAAAACTTATCCTAAGACCCGATCTTTGTTGAAGAGATCAAAATGTCCCTTAAAGTAGAATTTTGACATGAAAGTATCCTAGTGACCCTAAAGGGTTTGGCTTTAAAATAAGTACTAGAATGTCCTTAAGGCATGCCTTCGATAAGAAAGTATCCCGGAACCCTAAAAGACTCGATGACACCATAAATGAATGAACCTATTCCTATTGTGCACCTCTAACATGAAAGCATCTCAATGGTCACATAGGACTTACTTCTAATATAAGTTACTAAAATATCCTTAAGGTTTACCTTCAAAGTGAAAGTACCCCGGTGACCTTAAAGAACTCAATATTATCATAAAAGGATTAACCTATCCTTTTTATGCACCTTTAATATATAAGTATCCTAATTTTAGGATAAATTATTAAAATACCCCTAGGGTGTATCTTCGAGATATAAATATCTTGATACCTTAAAGGATCCGATAATGATATGAAATAATACTTTTACCCTAAATGGGCAGCTTTAACATCAAATATGACCTATAATGCAAAAATTGATAGAAGTCCCTAAACTTTTCAAAATTACATTTTTCTCCAAAAGGCTAAAAATGCTAAAAATATTCCTAGAACGACCAAAACACCCTAAATGGATATTTTATGGAGAAAAGACCTTTTTAACCCTTAAATGCAAGGTTTTCCTAACGGACTCTAAACTTTACTAACTTTGCAAAATGGTGCCTACTTAAGATAAAGATTACAAAACAACATTAAACTCACCAAAATCAACATGAAAAATATATCAAATATTATATGAAGTATTCAGCCAAGCACCCATGGCCTTGGAATAATAATTTTTTGATTTTGCAAATAAGCCCTTAAAGTTTTTAAAATTTCAAAAAAGTCTTTAAAAGGTTGTAAATGAATGAAAGGCATTTAAACATGTTGAAAATGCATGAAAAATATCCCTAAAGGTCAGTGTTCAACCAAGTTTGGATGGCCTAGAAATAATTTTTGCTATTTTTCCAATTTAGTCCTTATATGATTTAAAATTACAAATAGCACTAAAAACATAAAAAATCCACCAAATCTTAGTTGCAAGCAGTCGGTCAAGCTTGGAACTACCTATCCAAAGGTTTAAAAATTTTTGAAATATTATTTTATAGTCCTCACAACTTTTGAAAATCACAAAATAATCCAAATCATCATAAAAACAACAAATAAAATTTTGTCAAAGCCATAATCATATTTGGTCATCATCAACAAAACAAAGAAAATTGTTTTATCAACATAATTTCAAGAATAACAACATAAATACATGTCCTAGTTTCTACCAAACTTAAATCAATATCATCATGTAAGAAATCATGAAAAATTAACAAATAAATATGTTTTATGGAGATTAACTTGAAAATGCTAAGGAAAATAGTATCAACATGAACATATATGACAAAATCAACATCATATTAACAAAAACATGTCATGAAGAAAATCAACTTATCGTTAGGAAAAATTAAACATAACAATTAAATCAAAGAAAATGGTTCATTTCCATCATACTTAGCCTTTCGAGATGGATAAAAATCCATGAGCACAAGCATGATTTTTGTTCACTCGAAGGAAGAAAAATGAATGAAATGAACAAAAACTAAAAATTTTCTAAGTGCTTCTACCTTTAAAGTGTGAAATTTGATAAAGTTTTGGAAATTTCTTCTGAAAAATTAGCTAATTTGTGCATGAAAGCCATTCGCCTCTAACTTGAAGCAACCTCCCCTTATTTATAAAGGGAAGGTAGGATAGAAATTATCCCTTGGCGGAATAGCCATTTTTTCTTTTTTTTTTTCTTTTTTTACTTTTTATACATGTGATATTTTTATAAGATTTAATTAATATATTCTAGACCATGGTGAGTCATCATGATGAGTGATGAGATGAGATAAGAATTATTTAGGATTAAACTACAATAATTAAGAAAAATTCAATCCTAACTAAATTAATTCTCATCCCATTCCAAAATTAAAATAAAAATATTCAAATTTTGGAAAATGAATAAAATGAATAAAATAATATTGCAAAAAATTTTAATTGGAAATTGTATGAAAAAAATAAATTGGAAGGATTGCCAGATCATGAATTAGTAATAGCATCCAATCTCCAAAAAATTCCTAATTTTTTTGAACTTTCTATTTTTGGAATCGAATATTTATGGAATCCCCATGAATAGGATCAAACCTCATTCCATGGTATTTACATTAGATGCCTTTTTCTTATTCTTATTAAATTGAAAATAAATTAAAAGTTATGTATTCAACAAATAAAATTTCAGATGATAAATTTAATCAAATGAAAGGTCCAATGAAATATCTATATGAAAAATTTTGAATCAAAGAAATAAAAATAATTTTTCTTTGAAAAAAGAAAAGATTAATTAAAAACTTCGAGCTCGTAAAAATTTATGAGAAAAATACTTACAAATGAAAGTCGATATTTAATAAAAATGAATTTGGATTTAAAAAAATATATCCAAGTACTTTATTGAAATATGTGAAAATATTTAAAATTTTGAACTCTAAAAAATTTTTACAAAAAACTTTTACAGATAAGAAAAAGTTCGTATTTTGGAGATGAGGAAAGTTCCAAAAATACATTCAAACTTGTAAAAATGAATTTATTCAACATATTACACAAAACTTTACTCAATAAAAATAATAAAGAGTTAATCTTGAAATCCAAAACAAATTTTACTTAAAAAAATTTCGTAAGCATGACACTCGTGGTATTGTGAAAAATTTAAATTTAATAAATAAATCTAACAACTTGACATCTTATGGTATAAAATGACAATATAGATTTTTTTCTTGAGTATTTTTTATTTTTTTTGGGATGAGTATCAGCATAAATATTATACGATTATCAATAAAAATTATACGATAATCAATTTTCAAAATTTTGCGAAAAAAACTTTTGGAAAAGTTCTAAAAATAGGAAAATTTGACCGTAATGTCACATTTAGAAAATGAATTTCAAATTTCAAAAGAATAAATTTAAAATTTAATTTTTTACCTCAATACTAATCTTTTTTATCAGAGATTTGTTCTCTATGACTTTTGAAATGACGGTTTTTTTGTCACGTGCACATACGACCATTTAGATATGATTGGAGAGGTCATAAAAATGTCTAGTCCTCATGAAGGGATCAACCTCCACTGGGATAAGTACTTAATTTACTATCTTGGATATTTTAGGACTATCACAGAAAGGGCCCAAACAAAATTAAGTGTTTAAAACTGCCTCTCTTTGGCCGATGTTGAGGATCAAGAATAAGGCAAACACTAAATAGACATAATTTTGTTCAAGTCATGACAAGCCTTTATACAAAAAAAGTTTTTTGCTTTTTCTTTTTCTTCCTTATTCTTTTTTTCTCTCCTTCCCTTTTTTTTTTTTGACCAACTGTATTGGTTTTCTACCTAACTAACTACATTGGGCTTCCACCTTTTAGTGCTAACTTTAATTAGGCTATGGCTATCAGCTACTCTTAGGCTTTCTAATTTTGGAGCCAATTTCACTAGAACGAAACCATCAGATACTCTTGGGCTTTTCATTTTAATGCATATTTCACAAGGACAAAACCATTAGCTACTCTTAGGCTTTTATTGTTTCGGTGCCAATTTCATCAGGGCAGAACTATTAGCTACTCTTGGGCTTTTGAATTTTGGTACCAATTTCGACTAGGCCAAGGCTATTTTCTATTTTTGGGCTTTTAATTTTTTTAGTGCCAATTTTGACAAGGATGAAACCATCAACTACTCTTGAGCTTTTCAAATATGCAAATATTGACTAGGTTGAGGCCATTATCTAATTTTGGGCTTTCAGTATTTTGGCTCCAATTTTACAAGGATAATACCATCAGCTACTCTTGGGCCTTTTCATTTTGTTACCAATTTCGACAAGGATGAGAAATCAACTACGTTTGGGCTTTTATGTAGGCTAACTTCATTGGTTTTCTACTAAATGAAGAGAACCTAGAAAAACTCCACCGATCCTTCTATTTAATTAAATGAAGTTGACTTAAAGTCTTTTTCACTTACCTTTCACATGATCAAATAAAGAGGCCATTTTAATTAACCGATTCCTAACCAAATGAAGTTGACAAATAAAACTCTGCCGATCTTTTTGCTTAATTGGATGAAGTTGACTTAAAGCTTTCTTCATTTACTTTTCACAAAATCAAATAAAAAGGCTACTTACTCCATTGGTTTCAAAACAAGTGAAGTTGATGAACAACAACTCCGTTGATCCTTCTACTTAATTAGATGAAATTACCTTAAAGCCTTTTTCACTTACCTTCTCACAAGATCAAATAAAGAAGACATATTACTCCACTGGTTCCTAACTAAGTGAAGTTGACAAATAACAACTCCGTTAATCCTTTTACTTAATCGGATGAAGTTAACTTAAAGCCTTCTTCACCTACCTTTCACAAGATCAAATGAAAAGGCCATCTTGCTCTATTGGTTCCTAACCAAGTGAAGCTGACAAACAATAACACAGCCAATCTTTTTATTTAATCAAACGAAGTTGAGGTAAAGTTTTTTTCATCTACCTTTTCACAGGATCGAAGGAAGAGGCCATCTTGCTTCACTGGTTCCTAAGCAAGTAAAGCTAATAAATAACAACTATACCGATCCTTCTGCTTAATCGAACTAAGTTACTTAAAGCCTTCTTTACCTACCTTTCACAACATCAAACGAAGAGGACATCTTACTTTGAATATTATGAAGGTTACTCTTTTTGTATGTTGATGAGGTTTAATCAATCTAAATCTTATTATTGCCAATTGCTTTTCTTTCTGATGGCTTGCTATTGAAAGTTAAGGGGTGATTTCATGTTTGTTCTGTAAAATCGTTCTTCCAATCTTGATTTCAAGAATCTAAGCATTGTTCAATTTTTCTTTAAAAGTCACAAATATCAAATTAATGTTTATCAATTCAATGTTACAACTTATGCAGCTGAATAAGAGGCACATTTCATCGCTCAAGGCATATTCAAATATTCTCATTAAAGAGAAGTATCACACTCTCTCAAAATTTCATGATTTATAGAATGAGATCACTTTCTCATTTTAACCAGGGAAAAAATCTACTTGATCAAAAAAGATGAAAATTACAAAATAATTTCAACCATGAATTTTTTAATATCAAGGATAGTGAACAAGCTATCTTCATCATGTAATGTTAAGACTTTGTTGTGATAGATTATCATCATTTGAGGCATATTTGAATGAAATGAGGAAATGAATTTAAAAGCATAAATGGGGTGGCAATACTAAAATTTGATTAGAAGAAATTGGTATAACTAGGTCAAAGTTTATTAAGACCAAGTTCAGATGGATATTCCTTGAAAGACAAATTATCAAGTTATACCACCATTTTAATCTTCAAATACAATAGCTCGACATGCATTAAACTAATGCTAGTAAACATTAAGTCTTAAGGGGTTAATTTAGAAAGCTATTAGTACACATCGATTTCCAAGGTAGGGTATAAAAGCTCTAGAAAGTTATCTTGAAAGAAATCAATATTTGGGCATTTAACTTAATCTTTTTCTGATGTCATAAAATTTTTAGAGGTTTAGGATCATTTTTGAATTAACAAGGAAGAGTTCATTTCCTTTGGTGGCTACCTTTATCGGTTTAAGAGCAATTCTAAAGCCTTTAAGTTTATTTTATGTTGCCCTTTTTGAGTTTTAACCTTAGAACTTTGTTTGTTTTTAATTTTTTTCATTTTTTTCCTTTTATTCTTCTTTTTGCTTGCCCCATCATTATCCCGAGGACTCAAAAATCATCCAAAAAGAGGAATTTATAAAAAGCTTCCTAAGAATAGCTTGATGGTCTAAATAGCGATGCTTAATCGAAATGGACTTTTGTAGGTACTTAATGTAGGCCATGGCTCATGGTTTAGAAAGAAAGCATAAATAGCTTAAATTAAATGTTTAAGGGTAATTAAATCAAAGACCATTTATCTTCAAAAGAATGAGATCCAGCATGTCATTCAAGATGAACATATTTTTATTTCTTCACTTCTTTCTTGCTTTTCATTTTTCTCTACTTCTTTTTACTTCATTCTTTATCTTATTTTTTTCATTCTTCATTCGGAAAGAACTTAAGATTTAAACTTTGATCGGTCTTCAAAATTTACCTTATAGCAATTGACTTGTTCTTCTTGTAACTTTAGAGTAGGATTTGCTCCTTTTGATCTTGAAACTTTGCTTCACTTGCCCTCGGTGTGAAGGATAATACTTGATTAAGGTTTTAAGAAAGAATAAATTATTATGCTCAAAGGGACTGCAAAGTGGATATTTTTTTCTATATTTGTGAAAGGATAAAGAAAGATGGCTATTTTTCATTTCAAACAGAGCCATTTGAACTGACAAGCATTTTGCTAGGAAAAAGGATGGTTTTTTTCTGAAATCTTTTTAAGTATCTTAAAAACATGACGTTGCACTCAATTTTTCTTGAATTTATTCATTTTTTCAACATTTTAGCTTAATGGATGCCTTTTAACATCATCAACACCGTAGCCAACAATGGATTTTTGTTTTGGCTAAGCCTTTAAGAAAGAAATTGAGTTAGCATAGAAGAACGTCTCAAATTTCACATTTTATTTATCGAGCATTAGATTGAAAAGGTTTTATCCAAGAGGAAAAAATGTATTTGGCTCATTTTTACTCTCATCCTTCTTAAATCAAGGATTTAAAAGAGTGTCATGAAAGTGATATTAAAACGTTACCCAAATAAATTTGAAAGATCTCAGGATACCATCATTATTTTAACACATTTCAAACTATTGGTATCTAAATCTTTTAGAAGCATAAGCTATTTGTTCAACCATCAAGGAATCCACTAAAAGAACATTTCGGTGAAAAAGGTCTATGGTTGTAAAAGGTCTATGGTTAAATGTCTAGGATAGTCATAAAAATGGAAGTAAAAGACCTTTTTGTGGAAGATCAACCTAATGCTGATCATTTATCAAAGAAAATTTTTTTCAAAATGTTGTCATTATCCTAGATACTGGAAATCATTATTAACAAAATCCGTGGTCCATGAAAGAATGCACACTATTTATAAATCAAAATTTATTTCACAATCATAGTTTCTAAAAAAGAGATACTAAATTTTAAAGTTACGACAAAAGCTACCTTTGATTAGCATACTACTATAAGGTCAATGACCTTTAGACCAATCATCCTTGATAGGCATGTACCCGCCTTTAGAATTTTTCCAGGTTAGCATCTCTAAGAGCTTGTAATTTGCTTTTCTTTCCATAGAATCTTCTAAAGGATTGGTCTTTTTCTCTCATCAAGGATGTGTTTTGACCTGCAAAAGAACACAAATTTAATAACCACCACTAGTAGAATTGGATATGACATCAGAATCTTTGAAAATTATTCCTGTTGCTATCACCATAAGCCTTGGATACGCCACCAAAAATTTTAAAAACATTTTAAAATGCTTCAAATTTCACCACCAAAGACCTGTTTTGAAACCAAAAACTTTTTAAATGCTTTGAATTTCACCATCAAAAACTTTGAAAACTATTAAATGCTTTGAATTTCACCATTGAAGACTTTGAAAGCTTTTTGAAATGCTTCAAATTTCACCACTAAAGACTTGTTTTAAAATTAAAAAAACTTAAAATGCTTCAAATTTCACCATCAAGGACTTTGAAAACTTTTGAATGCTTTCGATATCACCATTGAAGAATTTTTTTGGGATAAAAACTTTTCAATGCTTCAAATATCACCATTGAAGACTTTGAAAACTCTTTTCAATGCTCTGAATTTCACCATCAAAGACTTGTTTTTTGAACGCTTCGAATATCGCCATTGAAGACTTTGAAAATTCTTTTAAATGCTTTGAATTTCACCATCGAAGACTTGTTATTTTGAATGCTTCAAATATCACCATCGAAGACTTTGAAAACTTTTTTAGATGCTTTGAAAATCACCATTGAAGACTTTTTTTTGAATGCTTCGAATATCACCATTGAAGACTTTTTTGTGATAAAAACTTGTAAGTGCTTTGAATATCACCATTGGAAACTTCGAAAACTCTTTTAAATGCTTCGAATTTCACCATCGAATACTTTTTTGAGATAAAAACTTTTAAATGCTTTAAATATCACTATCAAAGACTTTCTTGAGATAAAAACTTTTAATTGCTGCAAATATCACCATCAAAGACTTTTCTGGGATAAAGACTTTCGAATATTTTAAACATCAACATCAAAGACTTTTTTAAATGGCAAATTTTTATCTCACTTTCTCCTTCTGACTAGTTATTCTAATTTGGGGCCCTTTAATTTAAAAAACCCTTATTTCTTTTTATGACACCTTTTCAAGCTTCTCAAAATAATTTTTAAAAATATGTATTTTATTTAAAACCTCTTGGTTAAAAACATGTGATATTCAAGTCTCTTAAAGACTAATGATCTTTTATTGAAAATTTTTCTAAATGATAAATTGTTTTTATCAAAATAGGTTAAAAATCTTAAAAGACTTGGATTGGCCCAAAAATTTCTTAACAGATAGTATAATTGCCCTATGTTTCTAGGTATGAATGGATCAAGTCATATCAAGTATGAATTTCTTTGAAAATGAGACAAATTTGTAGTTCTTTGATTGACCATAAAGGGTTTAGGAATAAAAGGTAGAGACGAAAGGGGATCGATTTAATTTTTAAAGTTAGTTTCTTCAACTATGGGTTGACAACCTAATGTACTTAAATATTTTTGAATGTCCCCAATTTTTTTCCAGATGGTTTTCCTCTTTACAAAATTTCAGTTAATCCCATAGATGATACTGACTTTTTTTGTTTCACTCTTGACCTAGGGAATCATGATTTGA
>JBBYHK010017831.1:0-10974 GCA_038382065.1 Adansonia grandidieri | reverse complement strand
TTCTTCCACCTCTCAACCATATGTTTTCTAGAGGATCTAGGATTGGATAGGGACTCTAAATTATCTAACCTCATGTTTAGAAGCTTGAATTGGTCTTGGACAGCCTTTACAAACAACTTGATATCAGTTGCAGCATTATCTTCTCCACTACTCATGTTTTAAACCTGTAAAATTTGTTAGGAATAAAAATAGATTGGTTGTCCTTACACACTCCCTTACATGTTTACACTTTAGATTAGTTACTTAACCACTCATGTCTCACTTTATTTTAGCTTTTCTCGACGATATTCTCACCTCTCTTGCCTTTTACCACTTAACTTCCTCTTACAAGCCCTTTTAAAAAGAACTTTATAAATGATCTTACCAAAACAGTAAGCAACAATGAAGTTATTACAACTTTGATTAGTAAGATCAACAAGAAATATAAAGGGAAACAAAATTAGCAAGAAGTATTAAAGGAAGAGAAATCAATGAAGAGGAACAAGAATTCTTTGTAAGATATGAATATGAAGCTTTAATAACAATCTTTTTTAAGATGGAAAAGGGTTATAACACTAGAACACTTTCTTTTTCTTGTTTTTAGATTCTTTTATTTTTTAATGGATGATGAAAACCAAAGGGTGAGAACACTAGAACACTTTTTTTATTTCTTTTATAGATGATGGACAACACTAAATATAATAGAAAAATAATGAAATTATGGGATTAAAAGATAGATTGCACCTGACTTTCAAGAACCAAAGCTCTAATACTAAATAATGCGAACCTTAGGGAAAAAACATAACCTAAAACGTAATTGGATGGAATTAAAACCAAGGATCATCCTCAAAGTCAAGCAAAAAGAACTTGCCCTAATCAAACTTGCTGATTAGAATCAAAGTTATAAAAATCTTGATCGCCACAAGTTACCTTGATAAGATCAAGTTGAGTTCGTGTTTAAAGAATAAAGAAAAAGTTCTCACAAAGTGAAAAAACTCGTAAGATATTTTTTTATTTAAATCTGCTGAATTACATGAATGAAGCAGCCTTATATAGGCATAAAATCTATAGAGTCCTAACTAAATAAAGACAATCTTAACCAAAAAAGAAAAGTCTATTCTTTATCCTAGCCTGATTAGGACATATCAAAACAATTTAAAATCCTAAACATAATCCTAATCAATAAAGAAAATTCTATTCCTTATCCTAGTCTGATTAGGACTTATCTAAACAACTTAAAATTGAAAAGTCAAATTCTTGTTAAAAAAATTAAAAATTTGAAATCCTAAACTATAGGCTATAAATACTTGTAAATTAGGCTCCATTCAGCTTGGACATGCGAATTGGGCTCCAAGCTTTATTCTTTATCTTTTTTCAACCTCAACACAATATAAAAAAGTGATCAATCTTGGTAATGCATTTGATTCATCTTGAATAGCCTTCTTTTCTTGTATTTCCATGATTAGTCCTTACAAAAGCTTGCTTCCATTTAGTCTTTGCCCTTTATTGCAAAGGATCATAAGAATGGTTGGAAATAGGTGTTTCTGCAAGTTGATCTCCATAAAAAATGGTCAAAAGAAATGGTTTTCTAGGGAAACCAAAGCATCATTATTGTGTATCCCAATAAGGAGAACGTGTTCATTAAGCCCACTAAAAAAAAGAATGGAACTTATTATGAGTATTCATTTTTATCTTATTTGATGAGCGAATATTTGATTCTACAAAAAATATTGGAAAGAAATACTTTTTATGGGAAGCTAAAGCATCAATATCGTGTATCCCAATAAGGAGAATGCGTTTATCATGGCCAATCATAAAAAGAATGGGTTACTGGTATCCTTGTTTGTCTTATTTGATGAATAAGCTTTAATTCTAAAAAAATGGTGGAGAAAACGCTTTCCTTACAATGCAAAACTAAAGCATCAATATCTTATATCCCAATGAAGAGAACGTGTTCGTTGTGCCCAATCACAAAAATAAAGGATATTATTACAAGTGCCCATGTTTATCTCATTTGATGGATGAACTTTGGGTCTAAGGCAAATGATGAAAGGAAAAGTTGCTTTTGGGAAAACAAAGCATCTTTATCATGCATTCCAATGAAGAGAACACGTTTATGGTGGCAAATCACAAAAAGAATAGAGATTATTACAAGTATCCATATTTGTGTCAATTAATAGATATGCTCGAATAAACTTTGATTCTAAGGTAAATGGTAGAAAGTATAGCTTTTCTTGATAAACCAAATCATCAATATCATGTATCCCAATAAGGAGAATCTGTTCATGGTGCCCAGTCACAAAGAGATTGGAGATTTTTATAAGAATCCTTGTTTCTCATATTTTTCTAATGAACTTTCATTCTATGAAAGATGGTAAAGAGAAAAGTCAAGGTATCGATATCATGAATCTTAATGAGGAAAATGCATTTATGGTGGTCGAAACACAAAAAGAGTAGAAATTATTACAAGTATCCATGATTGTCTTATTTAACGGACAAACTTTGATTCTAAGGAAAATGGTGGAAAGAACTTTTCTTAGGAAATCAAAGCATCAATATCATGTATCATAATAAAGAGAATGTGTTTATGGTGGCCAATCAAAAATAAAAGAAACTATTACATGTATCTATGTTTGTCTCATTTGACATATAAGCTTTGAGTCTAAGGAAAATGGTGGAAAGAAAAGGTTTTCTTGGGAAACCCATGCATCAATATTGCGAATCCTAATGAGGAGAATGTATTTATAGTGGCCGAAACATAAAAAGAGTGGAAATTATTAAGAGTATCCATGATTGGCTTATTTGACAAACAAGCTTTGATTCTAGGAAAAATGGTGTAAAAAACTTTTTCTTAAGAAACCAAAGCATCAACATCATGTATCATAATAAGGAGAATGTGTTTATGGTGGCTAATCACAAATAGAAAGAAATTATTATGTGTATCTATGTTTGTCTCATTTGATGGACAAACTTTGATTCTAAGGAAAATGGTGGAAAGAAAAGGTTTTTTTGGAAACCAACGAATCCATATCATGTATCCCAATGAGGTAAATATGTTCATTGTGCCCAATCATGAAAAGAACTAAACTTATTACAAGTATCCATATTTGTCTCATTTAACGGATGAACATTAAGTCTAATGAAATTATTAGAATGAAAAGCTTTTCATGTAAAACCAAGGCATCAATATCGTGTATCCCTATGAGGGGAGTATGTTTACAATGGCCAGTCACAAAATGGAAATTCCTTCGAGGATCTATATTTGTCTCACTTGACAGATAAACTTTGATTCTGAGAATATGGTACAAAGAAAAGCTTTTCTTGTTAAACCATAGCATCATTATCATGTATCTCAATGAGGAGAAATTGTGCCTAATCACAAAAAGAAAAGAGATTCTTACAAGTGTCTATGGTTGTCTCATTTGATGGATGAACTTTGATTTTATGAAAAATCGTCGAAAGAAAAGGTTTTTTTGGGAAACCAAAGCATCGATATCATGTATTCCAACGAAAAGAACATGTTCATTGTGCCTAATCATAAAAGGAATGAAAATTATTATGAGTATTCATGCTTGACTCATTTGACGGATGAACTTTTAATTCTAAGGAAAATGTTGGAAGGAAAACCTTTTCGTAGGAAACCAAAGCATCAATATTTGGTATCCCAATGAGGAGAATCTGTTTATGGTGGCCAATCATGAAAAGAACAAAAATTGTTACAAGCATCCTTGTTTGTCTTATTTGTTGAATGAACTTTAATTCTAAGAAAATGGTGGAAAAAATGTTTTCCTTGCAAAACAAAGGCATCAATATTATATATCCTAATGAGGAAAATTTGTTCATTATGCCCACTTACAAAAAGAAAAGAGATTATTATGAGTACCCACATTTGTCTCGTTCGATGGATGAACATTGAGTTTAAGGAAAATGATAAAAGGAAAAACTATTCTTGGGAAACCAAAGCATCTATATCATGTATTCTAATGAAGAGAACATTTTTATGGTGGCAAATCACAAAAAGAATGGAGATTATTACGAGTATCCACATTTATGTCATTTGATGGACAAACATTGATTCTAGGGAAAATGATAGAAAGAAAAGCTTTTCTTATGAAACAAAACCATCAATATCATGTATCTCTATAAAGAGAATGTGTTTATGGAGGACAATCAGAAATAGAAATAAATTATTACAAGTATCCATGTCTCTCTCATTTGACAGACAAACTTTGATTCTAAGGAAAATGTTAGAAAAGACTTTTCTTGGGAAACCAAAGCATCAATATCATGTATCCCAATAAGGAGAATATGTGTATGGTGGCCACTTACAAATAGAAAAAAATTATTACATGTATCAATGTTTGTCTTATTTGGCAGACGAACTTTAATTTTAAGGAAAATGGTGGAAAGAAAGGGTTTCCATGGGAAACCAAAGCATCAATATCATGTATCCCAATAAGGAGAATGTGTTCATTGTGGACAATCATGAAAATAACTAAGATTATTATGAGTACCCATGTTTATCTCATTTGACAGACAAACATTGATTCTAAGGAAAATATTGGAATGAAATGCTTTTCTTAGGAAACCAAGGCATCAATATCACGTATCCCTATGAGGGGAGCATGTTTACAATGGCCAGTCACAAAAACAATGGAAATTGTTACGAGTATCCATATTTGTCTCACTTGATAGATAAATATTAATTCTAAGAAAATGATGGAAAGAAATGCTTTTCTTGTGAAACCAAAACATCATCATCATGTATCCCAATGAGGAGAATATGTTCATTATGCCCAATCACAAAAGGAAAGGAGATTATTAGAAGTGTTTATGTTTGTCTCATTTAATGGATGAATATTAATTCTAAGAAAAATGATTGAAAAAAAAGGTTTTCTTGGGAGACCAAGGCATCAATATCATGTATTTCGATGAGGAGAACGTGTTCATTATGCCTAATCGCAAAAAGAATGGAAATTAATACGAGTATTCATGTTTCTCTCATTTAATGGATGCTTTTGATTCTAAAGAAAATGTTTGAAAGAAAGAAATTTCAGGGGAAACCAAAGCATCAATATCGTGTATCCTAATGGGGAGAATATGCTTTCAACGGCCAATCATAAAAGGAACAAAAATTATTACAACTATCCTTGTTTTTCTTATTTGTTGAATGAATTTTGATTCGATAAAAATGGTGGAGAAAATGCTTTCCTTGCATAGCAAAAGCATTAACATCATGTCTCCTGAGGAGGATAATCTGTTCGTTGTGCCCAATCACAAAAAGAATAAAGATTAGTATGAGTAACCACGTTTGTCTTATTTGATGGATGAACTTTGAGTCTAAGGAAAATGATGGAAGGAAAGGCTGCTCTTAGGAAACAAAAGCATCGACATTGTGTATTCCAATGAAGAGAATGTGTTTATGGTCACAAATCACAAAAAGAGTGGAGATTATTACGAGTATCCATGTTTGTGTCATTTTACGGACAAACATTGATTCTAAGGAAAATGGTGGAAAGAAAAGCCTTTCTTGAGAAACTAAAGCATCAGTATCATGTATCCTATATAGAAATAAATTATTACGACTATCCAAATTTGCCTTATTTGATGGATAAACTTTGATTCTAAGGAAAATGATGGAAGAAAAAGGTTTTCATGGTTAACCAATACACAAAGAACTAAAATTATTACGAGTATCCATGTTTGTCTCATTTGATGGAAGAACATGGATTCTAAGGAAATACTAGAATGAAAACCTTTTCTTAGGAAACCAAGGCATTAATATCATGTAACCTTATGAAGGGAGCATGTTTAGAATAGCTAGTCATAAAAATACGAGTATCCATATTTATTTCACTTGACGGATAAACTTTAATTCTAAGAAAATGGTGGAAAGAAATGCTTTTCTTGTGAAACAAAGCATCATTATAGTGTATCCCAAAGAGGAGAACATTTTCACTATGCGTAATCACAAAAAGAAAAAGGATTATTAAAAGTGTCTATGTTTGTAGGATGAGTGTTGATTTTATGGAAAATGGTTGAAAGAAATGGTTTTCCTAGGAAAACAAGGCATCAATATCATGTATCTCAATGTGAGAATTTTTTCATTGTGCCGAATCACTAAAAGATTCAAAATTATTTCGAGGATTTATGTTTGTCTCATTTGACGGATAAACTTTTGATTCTAAGGAAAATGTTGGAAAAAAACTTTTCATGGGAAGCCAAAGCATCAATATCATGTATCTCAATGAGGAGAAGTGTTTACGGTGGCCAATCACAAAAAGAATGGAAATTATTACAAGTATCCTAATTTGTCTCATTTGACGAATAAACTTTAATTCTAAGAAAATGAGGGAAAACTACTTTTCTTGCAAAACAAAAGCATAAATATCATGTATCCTAATGAGGAGAACGCGTTTGTTGTGCCCAATCACACAAAGAAAGAAAATGATTAAAAGTACCCATGTTTGTCTGATTTGAAGGATAGACTTTAAGTCTAAGGGAAATGATTAAAGGAAAAGCTACTCTTGGGAAACCTAAGCATCTATATCATGTATTGCAAAGAAGAGAACATATTTATGGTGGCAAATCATAGAAAGAATTGAGATTATTACAAGTATCTACATTTGTATCTTTTGACAGACAAACTTGGATACTAAGGAAAATGGTAGAAATAAAAGCTTTTCTTCTAAAACCAAATCATCAATCTCATGCATCCCAATAAGAAGAACTTGTTCACGATCCCTAGTCACAAAAGGATTAGAGATTTTTATAAGAATTAATGTTTGTCGTATTTGACTAATGACCTCAAATTCTAAGAAAAATGGTAGGAAGAAAAGTTTTTTCTTGGGAAGCCAAAAGGTCAATATCTTGAATCTTAAAAAGGAAAATATATTTATGGTGGCCGAAACACAAAAAGAATGGAAATTACTACAAGTATCCATTATTGTCTCATTTAACAAACAAACTTTAATTCTAAGGAAAATGGTATAAAGAAAAGCTTTTCTTAGGAAACCAAAGCATTAATATCAAGTATCATAATAAGGAGAATGTATTTATAATGGCCAATGTCATATAGAAATAAATTATTATGAGTATCCATGTTTGTCTAATTTGATGATGAACTTTGATGGCAAGGAAAATGATGGAAGGAAAAAGTTTTCTTGGGAAACCAATGATCAATATCGTGTATCTAAATGAGGAGAAACTATTCATTGTGCCTAATAACAAAAACAATATTATGAGTATCCATGTTTGTCCCATCTGATGGATGAGTATTGATTCTAAGGTAAATATTGGAATGAAAAGCTTTTCTTAGGAAACCTACACAACAATATCATGTGCCCCTAGGAGGTGAGCGTGTTTACAATGGCCAGTCACAAAAAGAATGGTCATTATTACAAATATCCATATTTGTCTCACTAGACAAACAAATTTTAATTCTAAGAAAATGGTGGAAAGAAAAGCTTTTCTTATGAAACCAAAGCATTATTATCATGTATCCCAATGAGAAGAACATGTCCATTGTGCCCAATCACAAAAGGAAAGGAGACTATTAGGAGTGTATGTTTATGTCATTTAATAGATGAACGTTGATTCTAAGGAAAATGGTCAAAGGAAATGGTTTTCCTAGGGAACCAAGGCATCAATATCATTTATTCCAATGAGGAGAATGTGTTCATTGTGCCCCATAATAAAAGGAATGCAAATTATTATGAGTATTCATTTTTGTCTTATTTGACGGACAAATTTTTGATTCTAAGGAAAATGTTGGAAAAAAAAAACATTTCATGGGAAACCAAAGCATCAATATCATGTATCCCAAGGAGAAGAGTGTGTTTATGGTGGGCAATCATAAAAGAATGGAAATTATTACAAGTATCCTTGTTTGTCTTATTTGTTGAATAAATTTTGATTTAATGAAAATGGTGGAGAAAATGCTTTCCTCGCAAAACAAAAGCATTAATATCATGTCTCCTAAGGAGGAGAATGTGTTCGTTGTGCCCAATCATATAAAGAATAGAGATTATTGCAAGAACCCATGTTTGTCTCATTTGATGGATGAACATTAAGTCTAAGAAAAATGATGGAAGGAAAAGCTACTCTTGGGAAACCAAAGCATCTATATCGTGTATTCCAATGAAGATAAAGTGTTCATGGTGGCAAATCACAAAAGGAATAGAGATTATTATAAGTATCCACATTTCTGCCATTTGACAGACAAACATTGATTCTAAGGAAAATGGTTGAAAGAAAAGCTTTTCTTAGGAAACCAAAGCATCAATATCATATATCCTAATAAGGAGAATGTGTTTATGGTGGCCAATCATAAATAGGAAGAAATTATTACGAGTATCCAAGTTCGTCTCATTTCATAGATGAACTTTGATTCTAAGGAAAATGGTGGAAGGAAAAGGTTTTCTTGGGAACCAATGCATCAATATCATGTATCCCAATGAGGAGAGCGTGTTCATTGTGCCTAAGCACAAAAAAAATAAAATTATTATGAGTACCCATGTTTGTTTATTTGATGGATGAACATTGATTTTACGAAAATATTGGAATGAAAGGCTTTTCCTAGGAAAACAAGGCATCAATATCGGTAACCCTATGAGGGAAGCGTGTTTACAATGGTCAGTCACAAAAAGAATAAAAATTGTTACGAGTATCCATATTTGTCTCACTTGATGAATAGACTTTGGGTTTGAGAAAATGGTGGAAAGAAAAGCTTTTCTTAGGAAACTAAAGCATCAATATCTTGTATCCCAATAAAAAGAATGTGTTTATGGTGGCCAATCACAAATAGAAAGAAATTATTACGAGTATCCACATTTGTCTCATTTGATGGATGAACTTTGATTCTAAGGAAAAAGTTGGAAGGAAAAGGTTTTCTTGGTTAACCAATGCATTAATATCATGCATACCAATAAGGAGAACATGTTCATTGTGCACAATCACAAAATGAACTGAAATTATTACGAGTATCTATATTTGTCTTATTTGATGGCTGAACATTGGTTCCAAGGAATATACTAGAATGAAAAGCTTTTCTTAGGAAACCAAGGCATCAATATCGTGTACCTCTATAACGGGAGATTGCTTAGAATGGCCAGTCACAAAAGGAGTAAAAATTATTACGAGTATCCATATTTGTATCACTTGATAGATAAACTTTGATTCTAAGAGAATGGCAAAAGAAAAGCTTTTCTTATGAAACAAAGCATCATTATCATGTATCCCAATGAGAAGAACATGTCCATTGTGCCCAATCACAAAAGGAAATGAGACTATTAGGAGTGTATGTTTATGTCATTTAATGGATGAACGTTGATTCTAAGGAAAATGGTCAAAGGAAATGGTTTTCTTAGGGAACCAAGGCATCAATGTCATTTATTCCAATGAGGAGAATGTGTTCATTGTGCCCCATAATAAAAGGAATGCAAATTATTATGAGTATTCATTTTTGTCTTATTTGACGGACAAATTTTTGATTCTAAGGAAAATGTTGGAAAAAAAAAACATTTCATGGGAAACCAAAGCATCAATATCATGTATCCCAAGGAGAAGAGTGTGTTTATGGTGGGCAATCATAAAAGAATGGAAATTATTACAAGTATCCTTGTTTGTCTTATTTGTTGAATAAATTTTGATTTAATGAAAATGGTGGAGAAAATGCTTTCCTCGCAAAACAAAAGCATTAATATCATGTCTCCTAAGGAGGAGAATGTGTTCGTTGTGCCCAATCATATAAAGAATAGAGATTATTGCAAGAACCCATGTTTGTCTCATTTGATGGATGAACATTAAGTCTAAGAAAAATGATGGAAGGAAAAGCTACTCTTGGGAAACCAAAGCATCTATATCGTGTATTCCAATGAAGATAAAGTGTTCATGGTGGCAAATCACAAAAGGAATAGAGATTATTATAAGTATCCACATTTCTGCCATTTGACAGACAAACATTGATTCTAAGGAAAATGGTTGAAAGAAAAGCTTTTCTTAGGAAACCAAAGCATCAATATCATATATCCTAATAAGGAGAATGTGTTTATGGTGGCCAATCATAAATAGGAAGAAATTATTACGAGTATCCAAGTTCGTCTCATTTCATAGATGAACTTTGATTCTAAGGAAAATGGTGGAAGGAAAAGGTTTTCTTGGGAACCAATGCATCAATATCATGTATCCCAATGAGGAGAGCGTGTTCATTGTGCCTAAGCACAAAAAAAATAAAATTATTATGAGTACCCATGTTTGTTTATTTGATGGATGAACATTGATTTTACGAAAATATTGGAATGAAAGGCTTTTCCTAGGAAAACAAGGCATCAATATCGGTAACCCTATGAGGGAAGCGTGTTTACAATGGTCAGTCACAAAAAGAATAAAAATTGTTACGAGTATCCATATTTGTCTCACTTGATGAATAGACTTTGGGTTTGAGAAAATGGTGGAAAGAAAAGCTTTTCTTAGGAAACTAAAGCATCAATATCTTGTATCCCAATAAAAAGAATGTGTTTATGGTGGCCAATCACAAATAGAAAGAAATTATTACGAGTATCCACATTTGTCTCATTTGATGGATGAACTTTGATTCTAAGGAAAAAGTTGGAAGGAAAAGGTTTTCTTGGTTAACCAATGCATTAATATCATGCATACCAATAAGGAGAACATGTTCATTGTGCACAATCACAAAATGAACTGAAATTATTACGAGTATCTATATTTGTCTTATTTGATGGCTGAACATTGGTTCCAAGGAATATACTAGAATGAAAAGCTTTTCTTAGGAAACCAAGGCATCAATATCGTGTACCTCTATAACGGGAGATTGCTTAGAATGGCCAGTCACAAAAGGAGTAAAAATTATTACGAGTATCCATATTTGTATCACTTGATAGATAAACTTTGATTCTAAGAGAATGGCAAAAGAAAAGCTTTTCTTATGAAACAAAGCATCATTATCATGTATCCCAATGAGGAGAACGTGTTTAC
>JBBYHK010017770.1:0-10981 GCA_038382065.1 Adansonia grandidieri | reverse complement strand
GGGTCCATGTTTCAACCAGGGAGTTGACAACACCCAAATCTAGCACGTAAAATGGATCCATTTCTTCCTGTCGTTCACTCAAAACAATTGATTGGATGTAATGAATCAAACTATCTTTGGATAAGGGTGTTGTAACCCTTTTTGCTGTCAATCTTGGTGAAGTTACCATTGCCACTAAGCTTGGAGAGACTTTATAATTATCTATTTGATAGAAAGAGAGGAAGAAAAAATATATGAAAACAGCGCGGGTTAATGAAATGATGCGGAACGTCTATTTATAGAGACATATCATAAGGTAGCGGCGGAGCGTCGTTTGACCACTGCAAATAAATATATTATATAAAAAGCAACTTCTATTAAAAAAAACTCTAGACAGGCGTGCTCACGGCTAAGACCAGATTTGGTACTAATAAAAAAATTTAAATTTAAATTTAGATTTGAATAATCAAATTATTATTTAAAAATAATATTTAATAGTAAAATATTAAAAATTATTTTAAAAATAAAAATAAAATAAAATAAAATATTATTTAATTAAATAATAGTGATATGAGTTAAGTTAGGTTGATTCGAATCATAAAATATTATATTTAAATTCAGATTAGGTCAAATAGATTATCTAACTGTTGAATAGCGTTAATCCCAAATAATTTTTTACCCTTTTATCTTTTTCTTTTTTTAATTTACCCTTGTATCTTTGCCTTTTAAGTTTTCATACTTTTATCTCTTTTTTCTGTTTATCTTTATTTGCAGTTTGTATAAAATTATTACTGGTTATGAATCTTTTTGATTGTTGGTCAACTTAAATGTATTAATTTTTAAAAAGTTGAGTTTTTTTATTTTTATGTTTGGTCCTCGGAAGAAACAATAGTTAGCTTCGCCTCTTATTATGGCCTGATTTATGTTTGATCGGTTTTTCATGGATTTGATAATTTTAGATACTGATATGAATACGATACAATATAAAAAGTAATACAAATAAGTATAAATGCATGAATCTATAAAAATTTTTATAAAACGATTATTAACCTATCAATAATTATATAAATATATAACATCTTAAGCTGGATTATATAGGATACAAAATAACATGATACTATGCAAATATACAAATAAAATTTTTATGCATTTATTTTTAACGACTCAAAATATTTATATTTTTTGTGGATCTTATGATAGAGTGAAGATGCGTTAGAGGTGTCTGTCCATTGGCCCTACTGGGCTGCTGTCCAAAAAATTTTAAATTTTAAATCTAAATTCGAATTTGATCCGACTCAACTCGTAGATTTGAATTTATTATTTATTTTATAATAAAATATTAAAAAATTATTTTTATATTAATAAAATATGTTTTATAATTAAATTTAAATAAAAATATATTATTTTCATTTATAAAATACTATCCCAAATTAGGTCAAACCTACTTAAAGTATAAAAAAAAAATTAAATTAAATCTGATCCGGGCCAGACGATTAACCCTACATGTGAATAGGTTTAAGATGCGTCAATCACAAATTCAAGTGTTACTGTTTCAATAGTCGTTGATGGTTGGGAAATCCTATGATAGTTATAAATCAAGCGCATGAAAAGCATATTGTACTTAAATTATATTATTATATATAAAATCATTTATTCAGTTAGTGTCATAAGTTTGACACTTAAAATTATAAATAAATTGAGTTTGAATGAATAGATTTTTATTATCGTTTATTTTTAGTATGTTTATGTTCAATAAATGGTCGTTAAGAATTTTAAAATTGTATTTAAGCTCTATTCATTTAAAATTAGGTGTGTTTGAATTCGTTTGTAATTTATTTGCTAACACAAAATGAACATATTCGTGAACTTAAAAATTTATTTATAAACAATAAACAAGCAAATTTAAACGAAAAAATAGATAGCATATTTCTTAGTTTTAAATATAAAATAATAAATAAAAATATCATTAATTATATTATAAATAAATAAAATAAAACACAAATAATAATACTAATTATATTATAATCATAATAGACAAGCTTTAAACAATTTATTACACAAGCTTTAAATGATTTCTAAATAAATTTATTCGCAAACTTAAATTAACTAAATATACTATATTCAATTTTGATTCATTTAATAAATGAACTTTAAAATTTTATTCATAATTATTTATTTAACTTAATATATAGCTAACATTGAATTGTTCTTGGAATGCTATGTTCGTTTATAACACTAGTTGACATCATACTTAACAAAAAAAATTACATAAAAAGCCAAAATAAAATTATAATAAATAAAATAATTTAAAAGTATTTAGATCTTTTTATTTTTAATAAATAACTAATTATGAAAAGATAACTATATGGTTAAAAAATATAAGTTTTTTGTGTTTATACTGATAATTAATTTTTAAAATTTTTAAATTAACTTATTTTCATTTTTATGTGCAACAATACGTTAGTTTTGAGATTAGATGAGAAACCGCTATCGAAGACGGTTTCTCAAGAGTAGCGCACTGCTCATGACGACTTTCATCTAATTTCAAAAGTAGCGTATTTTGAAGCATAAAAATAAAATATAATAATTTCAAAAATGAAAAAATAATCAATATTAATATAAAAAAATGAAAAAAAAAACTATTTTTTAAATATAACAGTTTTTAAAAAAATTCTCACTGTGTGCAACATAGAAAAAGTGATCTGACATTCGTTGAAGTTTATGATACTTGTCGGAATTGTTGGATAATTAGTGCATATAAGAGAATTGGATTACTGAGAGCAGCCAGGGCCTTTGGCAGCCACAAAAGAGAACGAAGGAAAAAAAAAAATTCAGTCAGGTGCATTTAATTGATGCTGACGGCTAATAATTAAAAGTTATACGATTGAGGGTTTGTATATACATATAAATGAATTAGATATTTAATAATATCATATATATTTGATTTATAAATATTTTTATGTAAATCATCATACTAGGAAATATTTATTTTAAAATTTTTTATATTTAATAATTAATTAATATTTATTTTTTATTATTTATTACTTAATTTTATTAATAAAATAAAAATTAAAATTTCCGTACAAAGGAGTATTTTTACATTATATTAGTTTTTAAAAACTGTTGTTTTTTTTGTAATATTAAAAATTTTTCTTAAATTCAACAACCTTAATATTATTTTTAAAAGAATATTATTACAATGAGATATTATCTCAAGCAATCACGCTTAGTATTATATTTATCTGTAAATTTATAAATGTTGTTTGTAACTCGGTGTCACTTGTGATCATTATTTTTCTTATTATTTCTTTTATTTTGCAAAAGATGTAAACAAGTAAACTATAAATTATAAAAAATAAGTTTTAATTTTTATACCGACCAAAATGCATGATTTTACTTTTATTTAAAATAATTATATTTTGTAAGATCAATATGAAAAAAAAAATTATAAAAATTTAACATTATATGCGTATATAAATGTCTTTTTGAAAAAACAAATGTTTTTTTTTATATATATCGATTGATAAGTTTTTCAGTGTTAAGAAAATGGAACAAGTCTATTTAATCGAAAACTGGACGTTTATTTTGAAAATTCTGTTAATATATATGTTTGTGTGTATTTATATACTTTATAATTAAAATGGACCAAAACAGGACTTATATTTACTTAGTTTTTTTATTTTTTATAACTTAATTTTATGCGTTAAAAATTTAAAATTTATAGACAAATATAATTATTAATCTTAGTCTCAAAAATTTAATTTTTTAATATATTATACTTTTATATTTTATAATTGTCCATCAAATATATTATACATTTATTATTTGGTTAACTCAATATATTAATTTTAAAAATGTTTTAATTTTCTTAAATTAGGTTTGAATTTTATTTTAATTTTAATATCAGATGAAATTAAATTTCTAACTTTTAAAATCTATATTAATGATAATATAATTTTTATTAAATATTTATTATATTTAAAATTTATTTATAATTAAATCTATCGAATCGTTGTTAAAAAAAATTATCTTATGATTTAAATTTTTAAAAATTGCAAATATTTTTTTTTCTTTTAGTATTGAATAAAATCTCACCTAAAGCATTATTGCTGTCCCATGTGGTTATGTTTCCATTATTGTAGTTAGCGGACGAGGTTAATGATGCATGGATCACCTGCTCATCTATTTTTGTGGCAGCGGAGATATTTTTTAAAAAGCACGTGAACCTGCTGCTCAAACTTTCGAAGGCTGCATTTGTACTTGTGTAACTGCTTAGATTTTCTTGGGCAACAAAGAGTGGCGCGGTGGAGCCGCATCCATCGCGTCACTCACCTAAAATTCCATTGGACCTAGAATTCTATTTCAATCGGACTTCCATTTGTGTAAATCTGCTGCTCAAACTTTCGAAGGCTGCATTTGTACTTGTGTATCCGCTCAGTTTTGGACAATTTATGGTGGAGCCGCATCCGTCGCGTCACTCACCTAAAATTCCATAAATTTCTATTTCAACTAGTTTGCCCCTTGCACGGATAAATTTTATTTATTTAAATTTATATATTTATATTTAAATTTAATATATATATTATACGAATTAATAAAATATTTTTATATACTTTAAATTAAAATAACATAATATCATATATATATTAAAATATCTAAATAAATTTAATATTTGAATATTAAAAATTTTAATAATTAAATAATTAATTAAATAAAGTTATTACGTGTTATTTAATTTTATATGACATAAATATAAGTTGTACCCATAATATTTCAAGTACATATTGATTAAAACATTTGTGACTTGTGCGATGAATAGATAAGTTTTTTTTGTTCAAATAGAGTCTCAAATATGAAATAATTTTATATAACTATTTACCTATTTAAAATATATATTCATAAAATACAAAAAAGATATTAAATCATAATATTTTTGTTAATTAAAAAAATTGATAAAAATTAATAACATATTTTAGAAAGAATAAAAATATTCAAAAGATAAAATAAACAACATTATTGAATACATCAATATAATATTAAAATACAAAGTAAAAGTTTCTATGATTTTCATATCAATTTTCTTCAATTTGTAGTGCTTTCATTTTCTAAAATTATTTTCATAACCCTGCAAGTTTATATAAATTTAAAGTAAGTTTGATTTTTGTAAATAAATAATGTTTGATTTTTGCAAATAAAAAATAATTTTAAATATGTAATAATAAATGTCATAACTTACTCACGTGTGTAAATTCTTTTTGCAAGAGTTTTAGAAATATTTTCGTCTTCAAATTTATATGACTTGCAAAACTTTGATGCTTTTCAGAATATTTGAGTTAGAACATTTGGTGTAGAATGACATTCTTATAAATACTAAAAATGACATTGTTTTAAATTTGGAGTAATTAATGGTATTAAATTGTAAATACTAGTTTCAAAAAAAAAAAATAGAGCGTAATCAATCAAATATAGTTAAATACTTACCTTTTGTATTTTTTCAAGTAAATGTAGACATTCCTCTTTATATATAACTTGTTATTAAATATGTGAAATCATAAATGGGGAAATTAAGCTTACCTTATATATTGCTAGGAGACTCTTACTTATTTCCCTGCAAGAAACCAAAAAATACATATATGCTTAAAGGCGCAATGTAAAAAATTCAATTAAAACACAACAATAAAACACACTTATCGAAAATATTAGACAAATAAAATCCTAACTACTTCTCTCTTTGTGACGTGTTTGTTTTCATTTTTTATGCCTAAATCTCAATAGTTTTTTTTTTTTTATTGTTAGTTGATTCCTTTTTTAATTTAAATGCTTTAAATTACATAATTTAAAAAATTTATTATCTTATCTTTAATTTTTAAAGATAAAGTTTGATTGGTTAATCTTATTTGAATAAATTTTATTTAAATAATTATGTTGACAAAGTTGATTTGTTAATTTTTAATTTTTTTGTAATAATATATTTTCTACCCCCTTGCTAATTCGTTTATTATATTTAAACCCCCACTAATAAGCATAATAATTGCAACTCATCTTGATGAGGTTGGAAGGATAGGATTACAATTTGGCTAACTTTATCGAAAAAGTTATAATCATATACACAATTAATTTGGATAAATTTTATTTAAATAATTTTGATAAATTATTTATTTAAATTTTGATAAAGTTGATTAGTTAAATTTATTTGAATAAATTTTATTAAAACAACTATTTTGATAAAGTTGATTGGTTAATCTTATTTGGATAAATTTTATTTAAATAGTTTTGATAAATTATTTATTTAAATTTTGATACAGCTGATCGATTAAATTTATTTGAATAAATTTTATTTAAATAATTATTTTGATAAAGTTGATTGGTTAAATTTTGAAAAAATTGATTGGTTAAATTTATTTGGATAAATTTTATTTAAATAATTATTTTGATAAAGTTGATTGGTTAATTTGATTTGGATAAATTTTATTTAAATAATTTTGCTAAATTATTTATTTATTTCAATTGTGATAAAATTGATTAATTAAATTTCGATAAAGTTGATTGGTTAATCTTATTTAGATAATTTTATTTAAATAATTTTGATAAGTTATTTATTCATTTATTTATTTAAATTTTGATAAAGTGAATTGGTTAAATTTACATAAGATTGATTGGTTAAATTTATTTGGATAAATTTTATTTAAATAATTATTTGCTATTCACATAGATAACAATATATTTGAATTTCTCTCAATTTTATTATTTAACTTTTAGGTTATAAATAATTTTTTATTTAATTTAAGTGTTATATAAATAAAGTATTTATGTGACATTTTTATTAATAGAGTTTACACGATTAATATATATCCTGTTTCGTTTTATTAGTAATATATATGATCTGACTTCCGTTGACCTCCCTTTCCCGGTGTCACTCCACCCAAAATTTCTACTTCAATCTGGCTTCGGTTGACCCCTTTTTGGGTGTGTTAGCAATAGCAGAGTCTTGGATTGGTGGTTGAAGTAAGGGTCATCAACGACATGGATTCAATTTTTTTTTTTTTTTTTTTGAGATTTGGTAATCTAGCTAGACTTACTTGTATTTCAGTTTCTTATAAAGAGACACGGCTAAGGCTTGTGACCAAATTGCTACGACTTCCTCTCTAAGCTATGGCATAGCCGGTGGTAATGAATTTCCATTTTTAACCTTTTTTTGACAAATAATAATAATTAATTATATAAAAAATAATTTTATATAGTTAATAGTATATAAAAAAACAAATAGTTATAAATAAATACAAAAAATAAAATATATAATTATATAAATAAATTATCATTAGATATATGATCTATTTTAATATTAAATAATATGTTAATATTTTTCAATGAGTTAAAATTTTTAAAATTAAAATTGTATAAAAATTCATAAAATATAATAAATGATTGAATATTATTTGGTCAAATTTTAATTTTTGTTAATATATAATGATTATATATATTTTAATTTAATATCTTTAATGATTATTTTTTCTTCTCACTGATTGTAATTTAATTTACAGCTATCCCTATGTTTAAATTCGAACATATATCCTACTATTGATTTTAATTTTACCGTATAATACTGAATCTCATTACTACAGTAACTAATTTTATTGTCACTGCTATTTTCAATATTATCGAAGCCAATCTGACATCTCCATTCAAATGAACCTCAAATTGGTTTATATATGTCGAATAATTTTGCATAATTTTCAAAAGCATCAATATATATATATATAATTGTACAATCATGGATCATTATATATATTAAAAAGAAAAAAAATTACAAGACAAATTTAGGCGACAAATAATGCGATAGCCTAAGCTACCACAATTGACCATTTTATACATGAAAGAAGATATAGGTGTAAGCATACTAATAAAAACAATACATGCTTAGTAACAGAGAACAAACTTGCAAATGAACCAATATGAAAAACATGGTGAGCAAGCAAAATAAGAAAATTTTAACCCAACAATAGTACTAAAATATGTATCACGATCAAACAAAGTAAAAGCTTTAGTCTTGAACCATAATTATACAATCTTATCCAATCCCAAGATGTAACATAGCACACATCCTCTTTCTCACTCGTCCAAATTATTTATTTTAACTCCAAGCACAAGTGAGGATGTTAACCTAAAGTTTTGATTCAGTTCAGATATATATTTCTCGGCCCAAGTAGGACAATAGATCCCTCATGCACCACAACTTATTTCCATGCAAAGGTAACTCATCCATGTTAAACTCCTTGAAAGCAAAGGACAAGAACATATTCTCGAGAACAATTGATCACTATGCAGAGTAAGACTCAAACGCCAGTATGAAACACGAAGTTATAAAACATAATAAAAAGCCTAATCAGAGAACAATCGGCATGACATATCCAGATAATAAACAAGTGAATCCACCAATAAAAAACATGAAATCCAACGTGTGAAAGACAAAGAAAAACATGCTAAGAAGAACGATACCTTTTAGCTTAGCACAACACCTCAAGAGCATGCTAATGAAAATGATACATTTTGACTCTGTTGCATACTTCTAAAGCAAGCTAGAGAGAACAGACACAAATCAATCAACAGGAAAAACACAGCAAGCAAGCAAAATATGAAAATTTTAGCGCAACAATAATACTAATATATATATATATATATATATATATATATCAAGACCAAACAAAGTAATTAAAAACTCCAATTTCAAATCATAATTAACAATATCATCCAATTCCAAGCATATAGATCACGCAGTACACATCCCATTCGTCACCAGGTCCATGATAATCAACCAGAAAAACCTGTCCAAAAAGCATATTTTAACTCCAAGCACACGTAAAAGGGTTACCACCCAGTTTTAATCTAATTATAAGGCATATCCTAGTCCAAGTGTGACGATACGTCTTCCATCATAATTTAATTCCAAACAAGGAAAGATATCAATGTTAAACTCCTTAAACCATAAGACAAAACAAATTCTCGGGAACAATAAATTACTATGCAAAGCAACACCCAAACACCATTGTCAAAAACAAAGCCATGAAACAAAATGAGAAGCTCAATCAGAAAATGATCGACATAACATACGCAGCTAATTAATCAATGAAACCACCAATAAAAAATATAAAACCCAAATTGACGTGTAAATTACAGAAAAAAAGCATGCTAACTGAGCAATACTTCTAAGCAGAACACTTCAAGAGCAAGGATAGACAAAACAAACCTACAAATCAACCAAAAGGAAAAAAACCAAAGTGAGTAAGTAAAACATGAAAATTTAACCAAACAACAATACTTAAATTGTATCACGACCAAACAGAAGTAAAAACTCCTTTTCTCAAGTCAAAGTTATACAAGATCATCTAATCCCAAGCATAGGTCACATAGCACACATCTTATTTCTCACCAAGTCCATGATACTATATATATATATATATATATATATATATAAAGCATATTTTAACTCCAAACACAAGTAAGGAGTTACCTCTCGATTTTAATTTAGTTCAAATATATGTTTATCAGTCCAAGCATAACAAAATATCCCCACTACAACTTAATTCCATGCAAAGATAAGAAATCAATGCTAAACTCCTTAAAGTAAAGGGTAAAAATAGATTCTTGAAAATAATAGATGATCATATAGTGCAATACACATGTCAATATTGAACACAAAAACCAACACAACTAGATAACCAACAGGTGAAAGATATTTAAAATGTACTAAACAACCTGTAAGAATATATCAAAATACCAACCTGAAACTGATGGTCCTTATACATTTTAATAGCAAAACCAATTAATTCAACAAATAATTATAAAGAAACATCGAATAAACCAAGAACATGTTAACATTAAAAAAATTGAAAACTTACCAACCTCTGAATTAATGAAGATAGTCTGCTCTGACAAAAACAACCTTTTTCTTTTATGGCCAACGAGAAGCAACAACATCTCATAAAAGGGGGGCAAAAATTCCAACCACACCCCCTCCTTCAATCTCCAGAATATACGAATTGAGTGCAAACAAATCTTAAGGACTTCAACAATAAGATACAATAAAACACAAATGGCTATGAAACTGGTCCTGTGAAATCGCCTCCACGAACTTCGACAGAGCAAGAACATGCAAAAGACCCAAGAAAAAGTACATAGAAAAAGACTAGAATGATAAAAAACTATTAGCAAAATTATCAAAGGGTTGAGGATACAAAAGGACACCAGCACCTCTGATGATGAACGTAGAAAATTCAATTATCTTTTACACGTTTTTTTTTTCTTTTTCATATATACATATACATATACATATACATATACATATATGTATATGAAGCAGTCTTTAAACTTCCATGAGAACATTCGTGTGTTTGTGACTATTGAATTTTTTGCACTACATAATAACTTGAAATTATCTTTTACACGTTTTTTTTTTCTTTTTCATCTCATTCTAAGAGGTTTGGGATCTATAAGCAATCTCCTTTGATTCGAGGGATTTTTTTTAATTGTGGTTAGAAAAAGAAAACAAAATTATATATTCGTGTTTTGTTCATGTTTATCTTTTTTATTATAATTATATTTAAAATATTATATAGTTATATTTTAATACGTTAATAATTTATTTTATATAAATTTTAATATATTTATATATATACATGTATTTATTTAATTTTTATATTATGTTTTAATTATTTAATAGTTTTTTTTTTTTAAGTTGAAGATTCAATATTTCAAAGTTATTTGGTAGATTATTATCACGAGTTTCATTTCTTTTTTATTTTAAAAAAAAGCTTCACATCTTTTCTTATCATATGACTATAAATTAATATATGTGAACAAGTGCATTACAGCAAATTTGACTAAAAAAATTAATTGATTAATAATTATTCATCTACATGCATTTTATGTATTATTATTATTATTATTATTATTATTATTATTATTATTTATAACATAATATATAATTTTACTGTTTTTCTTACAG
>JBBYHK010017759.1:0-10983 GCA_038382065.1 Adansonia grandidieri | reverse complement strand
CAAAGCATCAATATCATGTATCCCAATGAGGAGAATACGATTGTAATGCCCATAAAAAAATGGAGATGGTTACAAGTATCCAAGTTTGTTTAATTCCACAGATGAACTTTGATTATTAGGAAATTGGTGGAAAGAAAAACCTTTCTTGCAAATCGAAAGCATCAATATCATGTATCCCAATGAGGAGAACATGATTATAGTGCTTATAGGAAAAAAGATTGGAAATTATTACAACGATCCAAGTTTGTCTCATTTGACCAATGAACTTTGATTGCAAGGAAAATGGTGGAAAGAAAAGCTTTTCTTGCAAATCCAAAGCATCAAATCATGTACCCCTATGTGGAGAACATGATTGTTGTGCCACTAACAAAAGGAATGGAGATTATAATCAGTATCTAAGTTTATCTCATTTCACGGATGAACTTTGATTAAAAGGAAAATGGTGGAAAGAAAAGCTTTTGTAACAAATCAAAAGCATCAATATCATGTTTCCCAATGAGAAGAAGATGATTGCAGTACCAAGAACAAAAAGAATGGAGATTATTAAGAGTACCCAAGTTTGTGTCATTTCACAGATGAAACTTAATTATAAGGAAAATGGTGGAAAAAAAGCTTTTCTTGCAAATCCAAAGCATCAATATCGTGTACCTAAATGAGGAGAACATGATTGTAGCGCCAATAACAAAATGAATGGATATTATTATGAGTATCCGACTTTGCCACATTTCATGAAAGAACTTTGATTACAAGAAAAATGGTGGAAAGAAAAGCCTTTCTTGCAAAGCTAAAGCATCAATATCATGTATCCCAATAAGGAGAACATGATTGTAGTGCCCATAACAAAAAGAATGGAGATTATTACTAGTATCCATGTTTATCTCATTTCTTGGATGAACACTAATTTTAGGAAAAATGGTGGAAAGAAAAGCAATTCTTGCAATTCCAAAGCATCAATATCATGTATCGCAATATGGAGAACATTATTGTAGTGCCAATAACAAAAAGAAAAGATCTTATTACGAGTATCCAAGTTTGTCACATTTCACGGATGAACTTTGATTATAAGGAAAATGATGGAAAGAAAAGCTTTTCTTGCAAATCCAAAGCATCAATATTGTGTATCCCAATAAGGAGAACATGATTGTAGTGCCCAAAACAAAAAGGTTAGAGATTATTATGAATATCCAAGTTTGTCTCATTTTATAGAAGAACATTAATTGTAAGGAAAATGGTGGAAAGAAAAGCTTTTCTTGCAAATTCAAAGCATCAATATGGTGGAAAGAAAAGCTTTTCTTGCAAATTCAAAGCATCAATATCCTGTATCCCAACGAGGAGAACATTATTGTAGCACCAATAACAAAAAGAAAAAATATTATTACGAGTATCCAAGTTGCCACGTTTCATGGATGAACTTTGATTATAAGGAAAATGGTGGAAAGAAAAGCCTTTCTTTCAAACCCAAAACATTAATATCATGTATCCCAACGAGGAGAACATGATTGTAGTGCCCATAACAAAAAGAATGGAGATTATTACGAGTACCCAAGTTTATCTCATTTCACAGATGAACTTTGATTATAAGGAAAATAGAGGAAAGAAAAGCTTTTCCTGCAAATCTGCGAAGCATCAATTACACATATCCCAACAAGGAGAACATGATTGTAGTGCCCATAACAAAAAGAATGGAGATTGTTATTAGTATCCAATTTTATCTTATTTCTTGGATGAACACTAATTTTAGGAAAAATGGTGGAAAGAAAAGGAATTCTTGCAATTCTAAAGCATCAATATCATGTATCATAATATAGAGAATATTATTGTAGTACCAATAACAAAAAAAAAAGGGAATATTACGAGTATCCAAGTTTGTTACATTTCATAGATGAACTTTGATTATAAGAAAAATGGTGGAAAGAATAGCTTTTCATGCAAATCCAAAGCATCAAGATCGTGTATCCCAATATGGAGAATATGATTGTTGTGCTAATAGAAAAAAGAATGGAGATTATTACGAGTATCTAAGTTTGTCAGATTTTATGAATGAACTTTGATTATAAGGAAAATGGTGGAAAGAAAAGCTTTTCTTGCAAATCCAGAGCATGATTTTCGTGCTTCCCAACGAGGAGAACATGGTTGTAGCGCCCATAATAGAAAAAATGGAGATTATTACAAGTATCCAAGTTTGTCTTTTTTCACGAATGAACTTTGATTATAAGGAAAATGGTGGAAGGAAAAGCTTTTCCTATAAATCTAAAGGATCAATATCGTGTATCCTAATGAGGAGAACATGATTGTTGTGCCAATAGCAAAATGAATGGAGATTATTACGAGAATCCAAGTTTGTCTCATTTCATAGATGAGCTTTGATTATATGGAAAATGATGGAAGAAAAGCTTTTCCTGCTAATCCAAAGCATCAATATCGTGTATCCCAATAAAGAGAATCGGATTGTTGTGCCCATAACAAAAAGAATGGAGATTATTATGATTATCCAAGATTGTCTCATTTCACGGATAAACTTTGATTATAAGGAAAATTAATGCGAACCTTAGGATGAAAACACAAAGTAAAACCCGATTTGATGGAATTAAACCCTAAAATAATCTTCAAAGTTAGGCAAAGAGAACTTGACCCCAATCAAACCTACTGATTAGAACCAAAGTTATAATAATTTTGATCGCCACTAGTTACCCTGATAAGATCATATTGAGTTCTTGTTTAAAGAACAAAGAAGAAGTTCTCACAATGTGAAGAAACTCTCAAGTATTTTTTTTCTCTTCTAAATCTCCTAAATTACATGAATAAGACCCCCTTATATAGGCCAAAAATTTGTAGAGCCCTAACTAAACAAGGAAATCCTAATCAATAAGGAAAAGTTTATTCCTAATCCTAATCTGATTAGGACTTATCTAAAACAACTTAAAATCTTAAACATAATCCTAGTCAATAAAGATAAGGTCTACTCCTTATCGTAATCTAATTAGGAATTATCTAAATAAATTAAAAAAATTAAAAAATCTGAATACTAATCTATATGCCGAGGAATACATGCAAATTGGGCTCTATTCATCTTGGACATGTGAATTGGGCTCCAAGCTTTATTCATCTTTGCTTTTTAGCCTCAACACAATGTAGAAAAGTGATTAATCTTAGTAATGCATTTGATTCATTTTAAACAGCCTCCTTTGCTTGTAGTCCTATGATTACTCCTTGCAAAGCTTGCTCCATGTGTTTAGTCTTTGCCCTAGTCATTGGACCTCCAATTCCTTGCAAAGGATCATAAGAATGGTTGCAAATAGGTGTTTATGTAAGTTGACCTCCATCAAAAAAGATGGAAAGAAAAGCTTTTCTTGTAAATCCACAGCATCAATTTTGTGCATCCTAACAAGGAGAACATGATTGTAGTGCCAATAACAAAAAGAATGGAGATTATTACAAGTATCCAAGTTTGTTTCTTTTCACAGATGAACTTTGATTATAAGGAAAATGGTGGAAAAAAAAAGCTTTTCCTGCAAATCCAAAGCATTAATATCATGTATCTTAATGAGGAGAACATGATTGTTGTCCTAATAGCAAAAAGAATGCAGATTATCACGAATATCCACGTTTGTCTTATTTCAGGAATGAACTTTGATTATAAAGGACATAGTGGAAAGAAAAGCTTTTCCTGTAAATTCAAAGCATCCAAATCGTGTATCCCAATTTGGAGAACATGATTATAGTGCCAATAACAAAAAGAATGGAGATTATTATGAGTATCCAAGTTTGTCTAATTTCATGAATAAACTTTAACTATAAGGAAAAAGGTGGAAAGAAAAGCTTTTCTTGCAAATCCAAAGCATCAGTATCATGTATCCTAATGAGTAGAACATGATTGTAGTGCCCATAAGAAAAATAATGGAGATTATTATGAGTAACCAAGTTTCTCTCATTCCATGGATAAACTTGGATTATAAGGAAATTGGTGAAAAAAAAAGCTTTTCTTGCAAAACCAAAGCATCAAGATTATGTTTCCCAATGTGGAGAAAACGATTACTGTGCCAATACCAAAAAATGCAAATTATTATGAGTGTCCACATTTGTCTCATTTCATGGATGAACATTGATTATAAGGAACATGGTGGAAAGAAAAGCTTTTCTTGCAAATCCAAAGCACGCATGTCGTGTAACCCAATCTCGAGAACATGATAGCAGTGCTAATAACAAAAAGAATGGAGATTATTACGGGTATCCAAGTTTGTCTAATTTCATGGATGAACTTTATTATAAGGAAAATGGTGGAAAGAAAAACTTTTCTTGCAAGTCTAATGCATCAAAATCGTGTATCCCAATGAGGAGAAAATGATTGCAGTGCCCATAATAAAATGAATATAGATTATAAAGAGCATCCAAGTTTATCTCATTTTACAGATGAACTTTGATTATATGGAAAATGGTGGAAAGAAAAGCTTTTCTTGCAAATCTAGGGCATCAATTTCATGCATCCTGACAAGGAGAACATTATTGCAGTGCCCATAACAAAAATATGAAGATTATTATGAGTATCAAAGTTTGTCTCATTTCACGGATGAACATTGATTATATGGAAAATGGTGGAAAGAAAAGCTATTCTTGCAAATTCAGAGCATCAATTTCATGCATCCCAACAAGGAGAAAAAAATGGAGATTATTATGAGTATCCAAGTTTGTCTCATTTCACGGATGAACTTTGATTGTAAGGAAAATGGTGGAAAGAAAAGCTTTTCTTGCTATTCCAGAGCATCAATATCGTGCATCCTAATGAGGAGGACATGATTGTAGCACCCATAAGAAAAAGAACGGAGATTATTATGAGCATCCAAGTTTGTCTCATGCCATAGTTGAACTTTGATTGTAAGGAAAATGCCAGAAAGATAAGTTTTCATGCAAATCTAGAGCATTGATATTGTGCATCCCAACGAGGAGAGCATAATTGTAGTGCCCATAACAAAAAAATGGTGATTATTACGAGTATCCATGTTTGTCGCAGTTCATGCAGGAACATTTTTTATAAGGAAAATGGTGGAAAGAAAAGCTAAATCCAAAGCATTAATACCATGTATCCTATTAAGGAGAACATGATTGTAGTGCCCATAACAAAAAGAATGGAGATTATTATGAGTATCCAAGTTTATCTCATTTCACGGATGAACTTTGATTTTAAGGAAAATGGTGAAAAGAAAAGCTTTTCCTACAAATCCATAGCTTCAATTTCATGCATTCCAACAAGGGAAATATGATTGTAGTGCCCATAACAAAAAGAATGGAGATTATTACAGGCACCCAACTTTATCTATTTTCACGGATAAACTTTGATTATAAGGAAAATGGTGAAAAAAAAAGCTTTTCTTGCAAATCAAAAGCATCAATATCGTGTATCTTCATAAGGAAAACATGATTGTTGTGCCAATAGCAAAATGAATGGAGATTATTAAAAGTATCCAAGTTTGTCTCATTTCGTGGATGAACTTTGATTATAAGGCAAATGATGGAAAGAAAAGCTTTTCTTGCAAACCCAAAGCATTAATATTGTGTATCCCAATGAGGAGAACATGATTGTTGTGCCCATAACAAAAAGAATGGAGATTGTTATGAGTATCCAGGTTTGTCTCTTTTCACAGATGAACTTTGATTATAAGGAAAATAGTGGGAAGAAAGCTTTTATTGTAAATCCAAAGCATCATTATCGTGCATCCGAATGAGAAAAACATGATTGTAGTGACCATAACAAAAAAAAATGGATATTATCACGAGTATCCAAGCTTGTCTGATATCACGGATGAACTTTTATTATAAGGAAAATGGTGGAAATAAAAGCTTTTCTTGCAAATCCAAAAGCATCAAGATCATGTATCCCAATATGGAGAACTTGATTATTGTGCCAAGGCAAAAGAATGCAGATTATTATGAGTATCCACGTTTGTATCATTGCATATATGAACTTTCATTATAAGGAACATGGTGGAAAGAAAAGCTTTTCTTGCAAATCCAAAGCATGTAGATCATGTATCCTAATATAGAGAACATGATTGTAGTGCCAATAACAAAAAGAATGAAGATTATTACGAGTATCCAAGTTTGTCTTTTTTCACGGATGAACTTTGATTATAAGGAAAATGGTGGAAAGAGAAGTTTTTCTTGCAAACCTAAAACATCAATATCGCGTATCTAAATGAGGAAAACATGACTGTAGTGCCTATAACAAAAAGGATACAAATTATTACGAGAATCCAAGTTTGTCTCATTTCACAGATAAACTTTCATTATAAGGAGAATGGTGGAAGGAAAAGCTTTTCTTGCAAATCCAAAGCGTCAAGGTCGTGTATCCCAATATGGAGAAAACAAATGTTGTGCCAATAGCAAAAAGAATGCAGATTATTACGAGTATCCACATTTGTCTCATTTCACGGATGAACCTTGATTATAAGGAACATGCTGGAAAGAAAAACTTTTCTTACAAATCCAAAGCATCCAGATCGTGTATCCCAAAGTGGAGAACATGATTGTAGTGCCAATAAGAAAAGAATAAAGATTATTGCAAGTATCAAAGTTTGTCTTATTTCAAAGATGAACTTTGATCATAAGGAAAATGGTGGAAAAAAAGCTTTTCTTACAAGTCTAATGCATCAATATCATGTATCCTAATGAAGAGAAAATGATTGTAATACCTATAACACAAAGAATGGAAATTATTTCGAGTAGCCAAATTTGTCTCATTTCATGGATAAACTTTGATTATGAGAAAAATGGTGGAAAGAAAAGCTTTTCTTGCAAATCTAGAGCATCAATATCATGCATCCCAACAACAAGAACATGATTGTAGTGACCATAACAAAAAGAATGGAGTTATTGCAAGTATCCAAGTTTGTCTTATTTCATGGATGAACTTTGATTATAAGGAAAATGGTGGAAAAAAAAAGCTTTTCTTGCAAATCTAGAGCAATAATATCATGCATCTCAATTAGGAGAACATGATTGTAGTGCCCATAACAAAATGGAGTGGAGATTATTACGAGCATCCAAGTTTATCTCATTTCACGGATGAACTTTGATTATAAGGAAATGGTGGAAAGAAAAACTTTTCTTGCTAATCCAGAGCATCAATATCATGCATCCCAACGAGGAGAACATGATTATAGTGCCCATAACAAAAAGAATGGAGATTATTATGAGCATCCAAGTTTGTCTCATTTCACGGGTGAACTTTGATTGTAAGGAAAATGGTGGAAAGAAAAGCTTTTCTTGTTAATCTAGAGCATCAATATCATGCATCCCAACGAAGAAAACATGATTGTAATGCCCCTAACAAAAAGAATGGAGATTATTACGAGCATCAAGTTTGTCTCATTTCACAGATGAACTTTGATTGTAAGGAAAATGGTGGAAAGATAAGCTTTTCTTGCAAATCCAGAGCATTAATATCAGGCATCCCAACGAGGAGAACATAATTGTAGTGTCCAAAACAAAAAGAATGGAGATTATTATGACTATCCATATTTTTGTCATTTCATGAAGGAACATTAATTATAAGGAAAATGATTGAAAGAAAAGCTTTTCTTGCAAATCTAAAGCATCAAAATCTTTTATCCCAACATGGACAACATGATTGTAGTGCCAATAACAAAAGATAATCGAGATTATCAAAAATATCCAAATTTATTTCATTTCACGGATGAACTTTGATTTTAAGGAAAATGGTGAAAAGAAAAGCTTTTCTTGTAAATCCAAAGCATCCAGATCATGTATCCTAATGTGGGGAACGTAATTGTAGTGCCAATAACAAAAATAATGGAGATTATTATGAGTATCAAAGTTTGTCTCGTTTCATGGATGAACTTTAATTACAAGGAAAATGGTGGAAAGAAAAGCTTTTCATGCAAGTCCAATCATCAAAATCGTGTATCCCAACGAGGGAAAAAATGATTGTAGTGCCTATAATAAAAAGAATGAAGATTATTTTGAGTATCCAAGTTTATCTTATTTCATGGATGAACTTTGACTATAAGGAAAATGGTGGAAAGAAAAATTTCTTGCAATTCTAGAGCACCAATATCGTGCATCCCAACAAGAAGAACATGATTGTAGTGCCCATAACAAAAAGAATAGAGATTATTTCAAGTATCCAAGTTTGTCTCATTTCACTGATTAACTTTGATTATAAGGTAAATGGTGGAAAGAAAAGCTTTTCTTGCAAATCCAAAGCAATAATATCATGCATCCCAACGAGGAGAACATGATTGTAGTGCCCATAACAAAAAGAATGGAGATTATTATGAGCATCTAAGTTTGTCTCATATCATGGACAAACTTTGAATGTAAGGGAAATGGTGGAAAGAAAAGTTTTTCTTGCACATCCAAAGGACCAATACCATGCATCCCAACGAGAAGAACATGATTAAAGTGCCCATAGCAAAAAGAAAGGAGATTATTGCAAGTATCAAAATTTGTCTTATTTCATGGATGAACTTTGATGATAAGGAAAATGGTGAAAAGAAAAGCTTTTCTTACAAATCAAAAGCACAATATAGTGTATCCCAATGAGGAGAACATGATGTAGTGCCCATAAAAAAATGGAGATTATTATGAGCATCTAAGTTTGTCCCATTTCACAGGTAAACTTTGATTATAAGGGAAATGGTGGAAAGAAAAGTTTTTCTTGTACATCCAGAGCACCAATATCGTGCATCCCAACAAGAAAAACATGATTGTAGTGCCTATAACAAAAAAAGGAGATTATTGCAAGTATCCAAGTTTGTCTCATATTATGGATGAACTTTAATTATAAGGAAAATGGTGGAAAGAAAAGCTTTTCTTGCAAATCCTGAGCAACAATATCATGCATCCCAACGAGGAGAACATGATTGTAGTGCCCATAAAAAAAAGAATGGAGATTATTACGAGCATCTAAATTTGTCTCATTTCATGGATGAACTTTGATTGTAAGGAAAATTGTGGGAAGAAAAGCTTTTCTTGCTAATCTAGAGCATCAATATTTTGCATCCTAACGAGGAGAGCATGATTGTAGTGCTCAAAACAAAAAGAATGAAGATTATTATGAGCATCCAAGTTTGTCTCATTTCACGGATAAACTTTGATTGTAAGGAAAATGGTGGAAAGATAAGCTTTTCTTGCAAATCCAGAGCATCAATGTCATGCATCCCAATGAGGAGAACACGATTGTAGTTCCCATAACAAAAAGAATGGAGATTATTATGAGTATCCATGTTTGTCTCATTTCATGGAGGAACATTAATTATAAGGAAAATGGTGGAAAGAAAAGCTTTTCTTGTAAATCCAAAGCATCAAAATCTCGTATCCCAACATGGACAACATGATTGTAGTGCCAACAACAAAAAGAATGGAAATTGTTACGAGCATCCAAGTTTGTCTCAATTCACGGATGAACTTTGATTATAAGGAAAATAATGGAAAGAAAAGATTTTCTTGCAAATCTAAAGCATCTAATCGTGTATCCTAATGTGGAGAACATGATTGTGGTGCCAATAACAAAAAAAATCGAGATTATTACGAGTATCAAAGTTTGTCTCATTTCATGGATGAACTTTGATTATAAGGAAAATGGTGGAAAGAAAAGCTTTTCTTGCAAGTCTAATGCATCTATATCGTGTATCCCAATAAGGAGAAAATCATTGTAGTCCCATAATAAAAAGAATGGAGATTATTCCGAGTATTCAAGTTTATCTCATTTCTCGGATGAACTTTGATATAAGGAAAATGGTAGAAAGAAATGCTTTTCTTGCAAATCTAGAGCACCAATATCGTGCATCGCAACAAGAAGAACATGATTGTAGTGCCCATAACAAAAAGAATAGAGGTTATTGCAAGTATCCAAGTTTGTCTCATTTCATAGATGAACTTTGATTATGAGGACAATGGTGGAAGGAAAAGCTCTTCTTGCAAACCCAAAGCAACAATATCATGCATCCTAACATGGAGAACATGATTGTAATGCCCATAACAAAAAGAATGGAGATTATTATGAGCATCTAAGTTTGTCTCATTTTACGGATGAACGTTGATTGTAAGGGAAATGGCAGAATGAAAAGCTCTTCTTTCAAATCCAGAGTAGCAATATCGTGTATCCGAATAAGAAGAACATGTTTGTAGTGCCCAAAACAAAAAAAAATAGATGATTGCAAGTATCCAAGTTTATCTTATTTCACAGATGAACTTTGATTATAAGGAAAATGGTGGAAAGAAAAGCTTTTCTTGTAAATCCAGAGCAATAATATCGTGCATCCTAATGAGGAGAACATGTTTGTAGTGCCCCTAACAAAAAGAATAGAGATTATTGTGAGCATCTAAGTTTGTCTCATTTCACGGATGAACTTTGATTGTAAGGAAAATGGTGGGAAGAAAAGCTTTTCTTACTAATCCAGAGCATCAATTTCGTGCATCGTAACGAGGAGAACATGATTGTAGTGGTCAGAAGAAAAAGAATGGAGATTATTACGAGCATCCAAGTTTGTCTCATTTCACGAATAAACTTTAATTGTAAGGAAAATGGTGGAATGATAAGCTTTTCTTGCAAATCTAGAGCACCGATATCGTGCATCCTAATGAGAACATGATTGTAGTTCCCATAACAAAAAAAATGGAGATTATTACGAGTATCCATGTTTGTCTCATTTCATGGAGGAACATTAATTATAAGGAAAATGGTGGAAAGAAAAGCTTTTCTTGCAAATCCAAACCATCAAAATCTTGTATCCCAATGAAGACAACATGATTGTAGTGCCAATAACAAAAAGAATAAAAATTATTACATGCATTTAAGTTTGTGTCAATTCATAGATGAACTTTGATTATAAGGAAAATGATTGAAAAAAAGCTTTTCTTGCAAATCTAAAGCATCCAGATCATGTATCCTAATGTAGAGAACTTGATTGTAGTGCCAATAACAAAAAAAAATCAAGATTATTATGAGTATCAAAGTTTGTCTTA
>JBBYHK010017736.1:0-55847 GCA_038382065.1 Adansonia grandidieri | reverse complement strand
TTGTGAGAACTTCTTCTTTGTTCTTTAAACAAGAACTCAATTCGATCTTATCAGGGTAACTTGTGGCGATCAAAATTGTTATAAACTTGGTTCTAGTCAGCAGGTATGATTGGGGTCAAGTTCTCTCTGCTTGACTTTGAAGGCGATCCTAGGGTTCTAATTCCATCCAATTAGGTTTTAGTTTGTGTTTTCATCCTAAGGTTCGCATTGCGAAGGGAGACTTTTTGTGAATCCATGTTTGTCCCAATTAACAAATGAACTTCAACATTAAAAAATGATTAAAAGAGTAGCTTTTCTTAAGAAATAAAAGCATCAATGTCATTTATCCCAATGAGAAGAACGAGTTTATGGTGCCCAATCTTGAAAAGAAAAGACATTACTATGTGAATCCGTGTTTGTACAACTGGCAAACAAACTTTAATTCTAAAAAATGATGGAAAGAAAAGCTTTTCTTATAAAACCAACGCATCAATGTGATTCATCCCAATGAGGAGAATGAGTTTATGGTGCCTAATCATGAAAAAAAAGAGATGACTATGTGAATCATGTTTGTCCCAATTGGCAAATAAATATAATTCTAAAAAAAGGTGGCAAGAAAAGCTTTTCTTACGAAACCAAACCATTAATGTCATTCTCTGAATGTCAAGAATGAGTTTATGGTGCCCAATCATGAAGAGAAAGGACAATACTATGTGAATATGTGTTTGTCCCAATTGGCAAACAAACTTTAATTCTAAAACATGGTGGACAGTAAAGCTTTTCTTATGAAACCAAAGCATCAATGTCATTCATCCCAAGAAGGAGAATGAGTTTATGGTGCCCAATCTTGAAAAAAAAGGACATTAATATGTGAATCTGTAGTTGTCCCAATTAGCAAACAAACTTTGATTCTAAAAATTGGTGGAAAGAAAAGCTTTTCTTATGAAACCAAAGCATTGATGTCATTCATCCCAATGAGGAGAATGAGTTTATGGTGCCTAATCTTGAAAACAAAGGAGATTACTATGTGAATCTGTGTTTGCCCCAACTGGCAAATGAACTTTTACTTTAAAAAACAATGGGAAGAAAAGCTTTTCTTATGAAACCAAAGCATCAATGTCATTCATCCCAATGAGGAGAATGAGTTTATGGTGCCTAATCTTGAAAAAAAAGGAGATTACTATGTGAATCTGTGTTTGTCCTAATTGACAAATGAACTTTAACACTAAAAAATGATGGAAAAATAGCTTTTCTTACGAAACCAACGTGTCAATGTCATTCATCCCAATAAAAAAATGAGTTTATGGTGGCCAAGCATGAAAAGAAAGGAGATTACTATATGAATCTGTGTTTGTCCTAATTGACAAACAAACTTTGATTCTAAATAATAATGGCAACAAAAGCTTTTTAACATAAACCAAAGTATTAATGCCATTTATTGAAATGTAGGGAATGAGCTTATGGTGTCCAATCATGAAAAAAAAGGATAATATTATGTGAATCTGTGTTTGTCCCAATTGACAAATGAACGTTAACACTAAAAAATGGTTGAAAGAAAAGCTTTTCTTATGAAACCAAAACATCGATGTCATTTATCCCAATGAGAAGAATGAGTTTATGGTGCCCAGTCTTGAAAAGAAAGGAGATTACTATGTGAATTTGTGTTTGTCCCGATTGACAAATGAACATTTACTCTAAAAAATGATGGGAAGAAAAGCTTTTCTTGTGAAACCAAAGCATTAATGTCATTCATCCCAACGAGGAGAATGCATTTATGGTGCCCAATCTTGAAAAGAAAAGAGATTACTATGTGACTCCGTGTTTGTCCTAATTGGCAAATAAACTTTAATTCTAAGAAATGGTGGAAAGAAAAGCTTTTCTTATGAAACCAAAGCATCATTGTCATTTATCTCAATAATGACAATGAGTTTATGGTGCCCAATCATGAAAAGAAAGGACAATACTATGTGAATATGTGTTTGCCCTAATTGACAAACAAATTTTAATTCTAAAAAATGATAGAAAGAGAAGCTTTTCTTATGAAACCAAAGCATCAATGTTATTCATCCCAATGAGGAGAATGAGTTTATGGGTAATCTTGGAAAGAAAGTTGATAACTCTGTGAATTTATATTTGACCCAATTGACAAATGAACTTTGATTCTAAAAAATGGTGGAAAGAAAAGCTTTTCTTATAAAATCAAAGCATCAATGTCGTTCATCCCAATAAGGAGAATGAGTTTATGGTGGCTAATCATGAAAAGAAAGGAGATTACTATGTCAATCCGTGTTTGTGCTAATTGACAACCGAACTTCGATTGTAAAAAATGGTAGGAACAAAAGCTTTTTAAATAAAATCAAAGCATCAATATCATTCATCCCAATCAGTAGAAAGAGTTTATGGTGCCTAATCTTGAATAGAAAGGAAATAATTATGTGAATCCGTATTTATCCTAATTGGCAAATGAACTTTAACTCTAAAAAATAAAGCAAAGAGAAGCTTTTTTTATGAAACCAAAGAATCAATGTCATTCATCCCAATAATGAGAATGAGTTTATGGTGCCCAATCATGAATAGAAAGGGGATTATTATGTGAACCCATGTTTATCCTAATTGGCAAACAAACTTTAGTTCCAAACAATGGAGGAAAGAAAAGCTATTACTATGAAACAAAGCTTCATTCGTCTCAATGAGGAGAATGAGTTTATGGTGCCTAATCATGAAAAGAAAGGACATTATTACGTGAATTCATGTTTATCCCAATTGACAAATAAACTTTAACAATAAAAAATGATAGAAAGAAAAGCTTTTCTTTAGAAACCAAAGCATCAATGTCATTCACCCAATGAGGGGAATGAGTTTATGGTGCCCAATCTTGAAAAGAAAGAAGATTACTATTTGAATCCATGTTTGTCCCAAGCTTTAATTGCAAAAAAAGAGGGAAAGAAAAGCTTCTTAAATGAAACTGAAGCATTAATGTCATTCATCCCAATAACGAGAATGAGTTTATGCTGCCCAATCTTGAAAATAAAAGAGATTATTATGTGGATACATGTTTGTCCCAATTGACAAAAGAATTTTAACACTAAAAAATGATAGAAAGAGAAGCTTTTCTTATGAAGTCAAAGCATCAATGTCATCCATCCTAATAAGGAGAATGAGTTTATAGTGCCCAATCATGAAAAGAAAAGAGATTATTACACGAATCCTTGTTTGTCCCAATTAATAAAAGAACTTTAACTCTAAAAAATGATGGAAAGAGAAGCTTTTCTTATGAAACCAAAGCATCAATATCATTCATACCAATAAGGAGAATGAGATTATGGTGCCCAATCATGAAAAGAAAGTACATCAGTATTTGAATCCATGTTTGTCCCAATTGACAAATGAACTTTAACACTAAAAAATGATAGAAAGAGAAGTTTTTCTTCAGAAACCAAAGTATCAATGTCATTCATCCCAATGAGTAGAATGAGTTTGTGGTGCCTAATCTTGAAAAGAAAGGAGATTACTATATCAATACGTGTTTGTCCCAACTGACAAATGAACTTTGATTCTAAAAATTGGTGGGAACAAAAGCTTTTTAAAAGAAACAAAAGCATTAATGCCATTTATCGAAATGTGGGGAATGAGTTTATGGCACCCAATCTTGAAATGAAAGGACATTACTATGTGAATTCATGCTTCTCCCAATTGGCGAACAAACCTTAATTCTAAAAAATATTGGGAAGAAAAGCTTTTCTTACGAAACTAAAGCATCAATGTCATTCATCCCAATGAGGAGAATGAGTTTATGGTGCCCAATCCTGAAAAAAAAAAGGGATTGCTATGTTAATCCGTGTTTGTCCTAATTGGCAAACAAACTTTAATTCTAGAAAATGGTGAAAGAAAAGCTTTTCTATTAAAACCAAAGTGTCAATGTCATTCATCCCAATGAGGAGACTGAGTTTACGGTGCCTAATCTTGAAAAGAAAGGTGATTACTATGTAAATCTGTGTTTGAACCAGTTGAGAAACGAATTTTGATCCTTAAAAAGGGTGGGAACAAAAACATTTTAAATAAAACCAAAGCATCAATGCCATTCATCCCAATGAGGAGAATGAGTTTATGGCGCCCAATCAAGAAAAGAAAGGTGATTACTTTGCGAGTCCGTGTTTGTCCTAATTGACAAATGAACTTTGATTCTAAAATATGGTGGGAACAAAAGCTTTTTAAAGGAAACAAAGCGTCAATGCCATTTATCAAAATATGGGGAATGAGTTTGTGGTGCCCAATCATGAAAAGAAAGAAGATTACTATGTGAATTCGTGTTTGTCCCAATTGATAACTGAACTTTGAATCAAAAAAATAGTGCAAACAAAAGCTTTTTAAAGGAAACCAAAGCATTAATGCCATTTATCGAAATGCGGGGAATGAGTTTATGGTGCCCAATCATGAAAAGAAAGGAGATTATTATGCGAAACCTGTTTCTCCCAATTGATGAATGAACTTTAACTCTAAAAAATGATGGAAAGAAAAGCTTTTCTTATGAAACCAAAGCATCAATGTCATTCATCCCAATGAGGAGAATGAGTTTATGGTGCCTAATTTTGAAAAGAAAAGATATTACTATGTGAATCCATGTTTGTCCCAATTGACAAATGAAATTTAACTCCAAAAAATGTTGGAAAGAAAAGTTTTTCTTAAGAAACCAAAGCATCAATGTCATTCATCCCAAAAAGGAGAATGAGTTTATGGTGCCTAATCTTGTGAAGAAAGGAGATTACTCTGTGAATCTGTGTTTGTCCCAAACTATAACTACAAAAAATGATGGAAAAAATGCTTTTTAAATGACACCAAAGCATCAATGTCATTCATCCCAATAAGGACAATGAGTTTATGGTTCCCAATCTTTAAAAGAAAGGAGATTATTTTGTGCATCCATGTTTGTCCCAATTGACAAAAGAACTTTAACTCTAAAAAATGATGTAAAGAGAAGCTTTCCTTATGAAGCCAAAACATCAATGTCATTTATCCCAATAAGGAGAATGAGATTATGGTGCCCAATCATGAAAAGAAAGGAGATTTTTATGTGAGTCTGTGTTTGTCCCAATTAACAAATGAACTCTAACATTAAAAATTGATTGAAAGAGAAGCTTTTGTTAAGAAACCAAGGCATCAATGCCATTTATCCCAATGAAGAGAATGATTTTATCGTGCCCTATCATGAAAAGGAGGGAGTCCTAATTGACAAATGACCTTTAACTCTAAAAAATGATGGAAAAAGAAGCTTTCCTTCTGAAACCAAAGCATCACTGTCAACCGATAAGGAGAATGAGATTATGGTGCCAAATCTTGAAAAGAAACGAGATTTTTATGTGTATCCATGTTTGTCCCAAGTGATAAATGAACTTTAACTCTAAAAAATGATAGAAATAGAAGCTTTTCTTATGAAACCAAAGCATTAATGTCATTCATACCAATGAGTAGAATGAGATTATGGTGCCCAATCATGAAAAGAAAGGACATTATTATGTGAATCCATGTTTGTCCCAACTAACAAATGAACTTTAACAGTAAAAAATAATGGAAAGAAATGCTTTTCTTTTGAGACCAAAGCGTTAATGTCATTCATCCCAATAAGTAGAATGAGTTTATGGTGCCCAATCTTGAAAAGAAAAGAGATTTCTATATGAATCTGTGTTTGTCCCAAACTTTATTGTAGAAAATGATGGAAAGAAAAGCTTTTAAATGAAACTGAAGCATCAATGTCATTCATCCCAATCAGGAGAATGAGTTTATGGAGCCCAATCTTGGAAAGAAAGGAGTTTACTATGTGAATCTGTGTTTGTCCCAATTGACAAACGAATTTTAATTCTAAAAACTAGTGGGAACAGAAGCTTTTTAAAGGAAACCAAAGCATTAATGCCATTTATCGAAATGAGGGGAAAGAGTTTAGGGTGCCTAATCCTCAAAAGAAAGGACATTGCTATGTGAATCTGTGTTTCTCCCAATTGGCAAACAAACTTTAATTCTAAAAAATGCTGGAATGAAAAGCTTTTCTTACGAAACCAAAGCATCAATGTCATTTATCTCAATGAGGAGAATGAGTTTGTGGTGCCCAATCATGAAAAGAAAGGAGATTACTATGTGAATCAATGTTCATCCTAATTGGCAAACAAACTTTAATTCTAAAAAATGGTGGAAAAAAAAGCTTTTCTATTGAAATGAAAGCATCAATGCCATTCATCCCAATAAGTAGAATAAGTTTACAATGCACAATCTTGAAAAGAAATGAGATTTTTATGTGAGTCCGTGTTTGTCCCAATTAACAAATAAACTCTAACATTAAAAATTGTTTGAAAGAGAAGGTTTTCTTAAGAAACCAAAGCATCAATGTCATTTATCCCAATGAGGAGAATGATTTTATTGTGCCCAATCATGAAAAGAAGGGAGATTAATATGTGAATCCGTGTTTGTACCAATTGACAAATGAAATTTAACTCTAAACAATGATGGAAAAATAAGCTTTTCTTCTGAAACCAAAGCATCAATGTCATTCATCCCAATGAGGAGAATGAGATTGTGGTGCCCAATTATGAAAAAAAAAGGAGACTTTTATGTGTATTTGTGTTTGTCCCAATTAACAAATGAACTTTAACTCTAAAAAATGATGGAAAAAGAAGCTTTTGTCATGAAACCAAAGCATCAATGTCATTCATACCAATGAGGAGAATAAGATTATGGTGCCCAATTATGAAAAGAAAGGATATTATTATGTGAATCCGTGTTTATCCAAAGGATATTATTATGTGAATCCGTGTTTATCCCAGTTGATAAATGAACTTTAACAGTAAAAAATGACGAAAAGAAAAGCTTTTCTTCTGAAACCAAAGCATTAATGTCATTCATCCTAATGAGTAGAATGAGTTTATGGTGCCCAATCTTGAAAAGAAAGAAGATTACTATGTGAATCCGTGTTTGTCCCAAACTTTGATTCCAAAAAATGGTGAGAACAAAAGCTTTTTAAAGGAAAGCAAAGCATTAATGCCATTTATCGAAATACGAGGAAAGAGTTTATAGTGCCCAATCTTGAAAAGAAAGGACATTACTATGTGAATCTGTGTTTGTCCTAATTGGCAAACAAACTTTAAATCTAAAAAACAGTGGAATGAAAAGCTTTTCTTACAAAATCAAAGCATCAATTTCATTCATCTCATGAGAAGAATGAGTTTATGGTTCGAAATCTTGAAAAGAAAGGAGATTACTATGTGAATCTGTGTTTGTCATAATTGGCAAACAAACTTTAATTCTAAAAAGTAGTGGAAAGAAAAGCTTTTCTATTGAAACCAAAGCATCAATGTCATTCATCCCAATGAGTAGAATGAGTTTATGGTGCCCAATCTTGAAAGAAGGGAGATTATTATATGAATTCATGTTTATCCCAATTGGCAGACAAACTTTAATTTTAAAAAATGGTGTAAAGAAAAGCTTTTCTTACGAAACCAAAGCAACAGTGTCATTCATCCCAATTATGAGAATGAGTTTATGGTGCTCAAACATGAAAAGAAAGGATATTATTATGTGAATCTGTGTTTGTCCCAACTGACAATTAAACTTTAACACTAAAAAATGATGGAAAGAAAAGCTTTTCTTTAGAAACCAATGCATCAGTGTCATTCATCCTAATGATGAGAATGAGTTTATGGTGCCCAATCTTGAAAATAAAGGACATTACTATGTGAATCCGTGTTTGTCCCAATTGGCAAACAAACTTTAATTCTAAAAAATGGTGGAAAGAAAAGTTTTTCTTTGAAAACCAATAGATCAATGTCATTCATCCTAATGAATACAATGAGTTTATAGTGCCCAATCTTGAAAAGAAAGGAGACTATTATGTGAATCTATATTTATCCCAATTGGCAAACAAACTTTAATTCTAAAAAATGGTGGAGAGAAAAGCTTTTCTATCGAAAACAAGGCATCAATGTCATTCATCCCAAAAAGGAGAATGAGTTTATGGCACCCATTCTCGAAAAGAAAGGTGATTGCAATGTAAATCCTTGTTTGACCTAATTGACAAATGAACTTTGATTCTAAAAAAAACAAAAACATTTAATTGAAACCAAAGTATCAATGACATTCATCCCAATGAGTAGAATGACTTTATGGTGCCCAATCAAGAAAAAAAAGGAGAGTATCTTATGAATCTGTGTTTGTCCTGATTGATAAATGAACTTTAACTTTAAAAAATGATGAAAAAAGAAGCTTTTCCTATGAAACCAAAGAGTTAATGTCATTCATACCAATGAGCGGAATGCGTTTATGGTGCCCAATCTTGAAAAGAAAGGATAGTACTCTGTGAATCCATTTTTGTCCTAATTGGCAAACAAACTTTAATTCTAAGAAATGGTGAAAGAAAAGCTTTTCTTATGAAACCAAAGCATTAAAGTCATCCATCCCAATAAGGGGAATGGGTTTATGGTGCCCAATCATGAAAGGAAAGGAGACACGATGTGAATCCATGTTTATCCTAATTGACAAATGAACTTTAACTCTAAAAATTAATGGGAAGAAAAGCTTTTCTTATGAAACCAAAGCATCAATTCCATTCATCCCAATGAGGAGAATAAGTTTATGGTGCCCAATCTTGAAAAGAATAGAGATTACTATATGAATCTATGTTTGTCTCAATTGACAAATGAACTTTAACCCTAAAAAATGATGCAAAGGGAAGCTTTCATATGAAACTGAAGCATCAATGTCATTCATCCCAATGGAGAGAATGAGTTTATGGTGCTAAATCTTGAAAAGAAAGGACATTACAATGTGAATCTGTGTTTGTCCCAATTGGCAAACAAGCTTTAATTCTAAAAAATGATGGAAAGAGAAGCTTTTCTTATGAAACCAACTTATCAGTGTCATTCATCCCAATGGGGAGAATAAGTTTATGGTGCCCAATCTTGAAAAGAAAGGAGATTACTATAAGAATCCATGTTTATCCCAATTGGCAAAGAAACTGTAATTCTAAAAAATGATAGAAAGAGAAGCTTTTCTTATGAAACCCAAACATCAATGTCATTCATCCCAATGAAGAGAATGAGTTTATGGTGCTCAATCTTGAAAAGAAAAGAGATTACTATATGAATCCGTGTTTGTCCCAATTGGCAAACAAACTTTAATTCTAAGAAACGATGGAATGAAAAGCTTTTCTTACCAAACCAAAGCATCAATGTCATTCATCCTAATAAGGAGAATGAGTTTATGGTGCCCAATCATGAAAAGAAAAGAGATTACTATATGAATCTATGTTTATCCTAATTGACAAATGAACTTTGATTCTAAAAAATGGTGGGAACAAAAGCTTTTTAAAGGAAACCAAAGCATCAATGCCATTTTTCGAAACACAGGGAATGAGTTTATGGTGCCCAATCATGAAACGAAAGGAGATTATTATGTGAATCCATGTTTGTCCAAGTTGACAAATGTACTTTAACGCTAAAAAATGATGGAAAGAGAAGCCTTTCTTATGAAACCAAAGCATCAATGTCATTCATCCCAATAAGGAGAACGAGTTTATGGTGCCCAATCATGAATAGAAAAGAGATTATTATATGAATCCGTGTTTATCCTCATTGACAAATGAACTTTAACTCTAAAAAATGTTGGAAAAAGAAGCTTTTCTTAAGAAACCAAACCATTGATGTCATTCATCCCAATGAGGAGAATGAGTTTATGGGTAATCTTGAAAAGAAATGTGATAACCATGTGAATCCGTGTTTGACCCATTTGATAAACAAACTTTGATTCGAAAAAATGGTAGAAAGAAAAGGTTTTCTTACAAAATCAAAGCATCAATGTCATTCATCTGAATAAGGAGAATGAGATTATGAGGCCTAATCATGAGAGGAAAGGAGAATTTTTGTAAATTCGTGTTAGTCCTAATTGATAAATGAACTTTAACATTAAAAAATTATTGAAAGAGAAGTTTTCTTAAGAGACCAAAGCATCAATGCCATTTACCCTAATGAGGAGAATAAGTTTATGGTGCCCAATCATGGAAAGAAAGGAGATTACTATGTGAATCCGTGTTTGTCGTAATTAAAAAATGAACTTTGATTCTAAAAAATGGTGGCAACAAGAGCTTTTTAAAGGAAACAAAGCATCAATGCCATTTATCGAAATATGAGGAATGAGTTTATGGTGCCCAATCTTGAAAAGAAAGGAGATTATTATGTGAATCTGTGTTTGTCCCAATCGATAAACGAACTTTGATCCTAAAAAATGGCAGAGAGAAAAGATTTTCTTATGAAACCAAAGCATCAACTCCATTCATCCCAATGAGGAGAATGAGTTTATGGCAACTAATCGTGAAAAGAAAGGAGATTGCTATGTCAATCCGTGTTTGTGCTAATTGACAAATGAACTTTGATTTTAAAAAATGGTGGGAACAAAAGCATTTTAAATGAAATTGAAGCATCAATATCATTCATCCCAGAGAGGAGAATGAGTTTATGATGCCCAATCTTGAAACGAAAGGAGATTATTATGTGAATCCGTGTTTATCCTAACTAACAAAAAAATTTTAACTCTAAAAATTAAAGGAAAGAGAAGCTTTTCTTAAGAAACCAAAGCATCAATGTCATTCATCCCAATGAGGAGAATGAGATTATGGTGCCTAATCATTAAACGAAAGGAGAATTTTATATGAATCAGTATTTATCCCATTTAACAAATGAACTTTAACATTAAAAAATGATTGAAAGAGAAGCTCTTCTTAAGAAACCAAATCATCAATGTCATTTATCCCAATGAGGAGAATGAGTTTATGGTGCCCAATCATAAAAAGAAAAGAGATTACCATGTAAATCCATATTTGTCCCAATTGACAAATGAACTTTAACTCTAAAAAATGATGGAAAAGTAAGCTTTTCTTTTGAAACCAAAGCATTAATGTCATACATCTCAATGAGGAGAATGAGATTATGGTGCCCAATCATGAAAAAAAAGGACTTTACAATGTGATTTTGTGTTTGTCCAAATTGGAAAATGAACTTTATCTCTAAAAAATAATGAAAAAAAAAGTTTTTCTTATGAAACCAAAGCATCAATGTCATTCATCCCAATGAGGTGAACGAGTTTATGTTGCCCAATCATGAACAAAAAGGAGATTACTATGTGAATCAGTGTTTGTCCCAATTGACAAATGAACATTAATTCTTTATGTGGTGGGAACAAAAGCTTTTTAAAGGAAACCATAACATTAATGCCATTTATCGAAATATGGGGAATGAGTTTATAGTGCCTAGTCGTGAAGGGAAAGGAGATTATTATGTGAATCTATGTTTTGTCCTAATCGACAAGTGAACTTTAACTCTAAAAATAGATGGAAAGGGAAACTTTTCTTATGAATCCAAAGCATCAATGTCATTCATCCCAATGAGGAGAATGAGAAAAGAAATGAGATTACTTTGTAAATTTGTGTTTGTCCCAATTGGCAAACAAACTTTAATTCTAAAAAATAGTGAAAAGAAAAGCTTTTCTTACGAAACCAAAGTATTAATATCATTCATCCAAATGAGGAGAATGAGATTATGGTGCTAAATCATGAAAAGAAAAGGGATTATTATGTGAATCCGTGTTTGTCCCAATCGTCAAATGAACTTCAACTCTAAAAAATGATGGAAAGATAAGCTTTTCTTGTGAAGCCAAAGCATCAAAATATCATTTACCCTAATGAGTAGAACAAGTTTATGGTGCTTAGTCATGAAAGGAAAGGAGATTATTATGTGAATCCGTGTTTGACCTAACTGATAAACGAACTTTGATTTTAAAAAATGGTGGGAACAAAAGCCTTTTAAATGAAAATAAAGCATCAATGTCATTCATCCTAATAAGGAGAATGAATTTCTGGTGCCCAATCTTTAAAAGAAAAGAGATTATTATATGAACCTGTGTTTGTCCCAGTTAACAAAAGAACTTCAACTCTAAAAAATGCTGGAAAGATAAGCATTTCTTAATAAACCAAGGCATCAATGTCATTCATCCCAATGAGGAGAATGAGTTTATGGTGTCCAATCATGAAAAGAAAGAGACTATTATGTGAATCTGCTTTTATCCCAATTGACAAATAAACTTCAACTCTAAGAAAGGATGGAAAGATATGCTTTTCTTATGAATCCAAAGCATCAATGTCATTCATCCTAATGAGGAGAATGAGTTTGTGGTGCCCAATCTTGAAAAGAAAGGAGATTACTTTGTAAATTCATGTTTGTCCCAATTGGCAAACAAACTTTAATTCTAAAAAATAGCGGAAAGAAAAGCTTTTCTTACGAAACCAAAGCATCAATATCATTCATCCGAATGAGGAGAATGAGATTATGGTGCCAAATTATGAAAAGAAAAGGGATTATTATGTGAATCCATGTTTGTCCCAATCATCAAATGGACTTTAACTCTAAAAAATGATGGAAAGATAAGTTTTTCTTGTAAAGCCTAAGCATCAATATCATTTATCCTAATGAGTAGAACAAGTTTATGGTGCCTAGTCACGAAAGGAAAGGATATTACTATGTGAATCCATGTTTGACCAAACTAACAAATGAACTTTGATTCTAAAAAATAGTGGGAACAAAAGCTTTTTAAATGAAACTAAAGCATCAATGTCATTCATCCCAATAAGGAGAATGAATTTATGGTGCCTAATCTTTAAAAGAAAAGATATTATTATGTGAAACCGTGTTTGTTCCAGTTGGCAAAAGAACTTTGACTCTAAAAAATGATGGAAAGAGAAGCATTTCTTATGAAACCAAAGCATCAATGTCAATCATCCTAATGAGGAGAATGAGTTTATGGTGTCCAATCATGAAAAGAAAGAGACTATTATGTGAATCTGTGTTTATCCCAATTGGCAAATGAACTTCAACTCTAAAAAAGGATGGAAAGAGATACTTTTCTTATAAATCCAAAGCATCAATGTCATTCATCCCAATGAGGAGAATGAGTTTATGGTGGCCAATGTTGAAAAGAAAGGACATTACTATGTGAATCAGTGTTTATCCCAATTGGCAAGTAAACTTTAATTCTAAAAAATGGTGGAAAGAAAAGCTTTTCTTACAAACCAAAGCAACAATGTCCTTCATTCCAATGAGGAGAATGAGTTTATGGTGCCCAATCTCGAAAAAAAAAAAGATTACTATATGAATCCGTGTTTGTCTCAAACTTTAATTGTAAAAAATAGTGGAAAGGAAAGCTTTTCTTATAAAACCAAAGCATCAATGTCATTCACCCTAATGAGAAGAATGAGTTTATGGTGCCCAATCATGAAAAGAAAAGAGATTACTATGTCAATCCGTGTTTGTCCCAATTGACAAATGAACTTTGAATGTAAAAAATGGTGGGATCAAAAGCTTTGTAAAAGAAACCAAAGCATTAACACCATTTATCAAAATGTGGGGAATGAGTTTATAGTCCCCAGTCATGAAAAGAAAAGAGATTATTATGTGAATTCGTGTTTTTTCCAATTGACAAATTAACTTTAACTCTAAAGAATGATGGAAAGAGAAGCTTTTCTTATGAAACTAAAGCATCAATGTTATTCATCCCAATAAGGAGAATGAGTTTATGGCACCCAATCATGGAGAGAAAGGAGATTGCTATGTGAATCTGTGTTTGTGCCCATTGACAAATGAATTTTAATTCTAAAAAATGGTGGGAACAAAAGCTTTTTAAATGAAACTGAAGCATCAATATCATTCATCCTAATGAGGAGAATGAGGTCATGGTGCCCAATCTTGAAAAGAAAGGAGATTATTATGTGAATCCATGTCCATCCCAATTGACAAAGAATTTTAACTCTAAAAGATGATGGAAAAAGAAGCTTTTCTTATGAAATCAAAGGATTAATGTCATTCATCCCAATAAAGAGAATGAGATTATGGTGCCTAATCATGAAAGGAAAGGAGATTACTATGTGAATCCGTGTTTATCCCAATTGGCAAACAAATTTTAATTCAAAAAATGGTAGAAAGAAAAGCTTCTCTTATGAAACCAAAGCATCAATATCATTCATCCCAATAAGGAGAATGAGTTTATGGTGCCCAATCTTTAAAAGAAAGGAGATTATTATGTGAATCCGTATTTGTCCCAATTGACAAAAGAACTTTAACTCTAAAAAATGACAAAAAGAGAAGCTATTCTTTTGAAACCAAAGCATCATTGTCATTCATCCCAATGAGGAGAATGAGTGTATGGTATCGATTCATGAAAAGAAAGAAGATTACTATGTGAATCCATATTGTCCCAATTGACAAACGAACTTTGAATCTAAAAAATGGTGGGAACAAAAGCTTTTTAAAGGAAACCAAAGCATTAATGCCATTTATCGAAATGCAAGGAATGAGTTTGTGGTACCTAATCATGAAAAAAAAGGAGATTATTATGTGAATCCGTGTTTATCCCAATTGACAAATAAACTTTACTTTAAAAACTGATGGAAAGAGAAACTTTTCTTAAGAAACTAAAGTGTCAATGTCATTCATCTTAATGTGGAGAATGAGTTTATGGTGCCCAATCTTGAACAGAAAAGAGATTACAATGTGAATCCATGTTTATCCTAATTCGTAAACTAATTTTAATTAAAAAAATGGTGGGAAGAAAAGCTTTTCTTATGAAACCAAAGCATCAATGTCATCATCCCAATGAGGAGAATAAGTTTATGGTGCCCAATTATTAAAAAATGGAGATTACTATATGAATGTGTGTTTGTCCCAATTGGCAAACAAACTTTAATTCTAAAACTTGGTGGAATGAAAAGCTTTTCTTACTAAACCAAAGCATCAATGTCATTCATCCCGTTAAGGAGAATGAGTTTATGGTGCCCAATTATGAAAAGAAAGAAGATTACTATGTGAATTCATGTTTTTCGTAATTGGCAAATGAACTTTAACTCTAAAAAATGATGGAAAGAGCAGCTTTTCTTAAGGAACGAAATTATCAATGTCATTCATCCCAATGAGTAGAATGAGATTCTGGTGCCCAATCATAAAAAGTAAGGGGATTTTTATGCCAATCCATGTTTGTCCTAATTGACAAATGAACTTTAACATTAAAAAATGATTGAAAGAGAATCTTTTCTTAAGAAACCAAAGCATTAGTGTCATTTATCCCAATAAGGAGAATGAGTTTATGGTGCCCAATCATGAAAAGAAAGGAGATTACTATGTGAATCCATGTTTGTCCTAATTGACAAATAAACTTTAACTCCAAAAGATGATGGTAAAAGAAGCTTTTCTTCTAAAACGAAAGCATGAATGTGATTTATCCCAATAAGGAGAATAAGATTATGGTGCCTAATCATGAAAAGAAAGGACATTACTATATGAATCCGTGTTTGTCCCAATTAGCAGTTGAACTTTAACTTTAAAAAATAATGGAAAAATAGGCTTTTCTTATGAAACTATAACATCAATGTCATTCATCCCAATGAGGAGAATGAGTTTACGGTGCCCAATCTTGAAAAGAAAAGAGATTATTATGTGAATCCGTGTTTGTCCCAATTGACAAATAAAATTTAACTCCAAAAAATGATGGAAAAAAGAGCTTGTCTTCGAAACCAAAGCATCATATCATTCATCCTAATGAGGAAAATAAGTCTATGGTGCCCAATCATGAAAAGAAAGGAGATTACTATGTGAATATGTGTTTGTCCCATTGACAAATGAACTTTGATTCTAAAAAATGGTGGGAACAAAAGCTTTTAAAAGGAAACAAAAGAATTAATGCCATTTATCAAAATGCAGGGAATAAGTTTATGGTGCCCAATCATAAAAAGAAAGGAGATTATTATGTAAATCTGTGTTTTTCCTAATTGCCAAACAAACTTTAATTCTAAAAAATGGTGGAAAGAAAGCTTTTCTTACGAAACCAACATAACAATGTCATTCATCCCAATGAGGAGAATGAGTTTATAGTGCCCAATCATTAAAAGAAAGGAGATAATTATGTGAATCCGTGTTTGTCTCAATTTGTAAACAAACTTTAATTCTAAAAAGTGGTGGAAGGAAAAGCTTTTCTTACAAAACCAAAGCAACAATATCATTCATCCCAATGAGGAGAATGAGTTTATGGTGCCCAATCATGAAATAAAAGGAGTTTACTATGTGAATCCATGTTTGTCCCAATTGACAAATGAACTTTAACTCTAAAAAATGATGGAAAAAGAAGTTTTTCTTATGTAACCAAAGCATCAATGCTTCATGCCAATGAGGAGAATGAGTTTATGGTTCCCAATCTTGAAAAGAAAAGAGATTACTATGTGAATACGTGTTTGTGCCTATTGACAAATGAACTTTGATTCTAAAAAATGGTCGAAACAAAAGCTTTTTAAAGGGAACCAAAGCATTAATGCCATTTATCAAAATGCTAGGAATGAGTTTATGGTGCCCAATCTTGAAAAGAAAGGACATTACTATATGAATCTGTGTTTGTCCCAAATAGCAAACAAACTTTAATTCTAAAAAATGGAGGCAAGAAAACCTTTTGATACGAAACCAAAGCATCAATGTCATTCATGCCAATGAGGGGAATGAGTTTATGGTGCCTAATCATGATATGAAAGGTGATTAATATGTGAATCCATTTTTGTCCTAATTGACAAACAAACTTTAATTCTAAAGAGTGGTGGGAACAAAAGCATTTTAAATGAAACCGAAGCATCAATATCATTCATCCCAATAAGGAGAATGTGTTTATGGTGCCCAATCTTGAAAAGAGATGAGATTATTATGTGAATCCATGTTTGTCTCAGTTGACAAAAGAATTTTAACTCTAAAAAATGATGGAAAGAAAAGCTTTTCGTATGAACCGAAAGCATCAATGTCATTCATCCTGATGAGGAGAATTAGATTATGGTGACCAATCGTGAAGAGAAAAGAGATTTTTATGTGAATCCATGTTTGTCCCAATCGATAAATGAACTTTAACATTAAAAAATGATAGAAAGAGAATTTTTTCTTAAGCAATCAAAGCATATCCCAATGAGGAGAATGAGTTTATGGTGCCCAATCATGAAAAGAAAGGAGATTACTATGTGAATCTGTGTTTGTCCTAATTGACAAAAGAACTTTAACTCTAAAAAATGATTGAAAAAGAAGCTTTTCTTCTGAAGCCAAAGCATCAATGTCATTCAACCCAATAAGGAAAATGAGATTATGGTGCCCAATCATGAAAAGAACGGATATTACAATTTGAATTCGTGTTTGTCCCAATTGACAAATGAACTTTAACTCTAAAAACTGATGGAAAAAAAGCTTTTCTTATGAAACCAAAGCGTCAATGTCATTCATCCCAATGAGGAGAATGAGTTTGTGGTGCCCAATCTTGAAAAGAAAGCACATTACTATACGAATCAGCATTTATCCTAATTGGCAAACAAACTTTAATTCTAAAAAATGCTGGAATGGAAAGCTTTCCTTACGAAACCAAAGCTTCAATGTCATTCATCCCAATGAAGAGAATCGATTTATGGTGCCTAATCATGAAAAGAAAGGAGGTTACTATGTGAATCCATGTTTGTCCCAATTGATAAATGAACTTTGATTCTAAAAAATTGTGGGAACAAAAGCTTTTGAAAAGAAACGAAAGAATTAATGCCATTTATCGAAATACAGCGAATCAGTTTATGGTGCCTAATCATAAAAAGAAAGGTGATTATTATGTGAATCCGTGTTTAACCCAATTGACAAATGAACTTTAACTCTAAAAAATGATGGAAAGTGAAGCTTTTCTTATGAAACTAAAGCATCGATGTCCTTCATCCCAATGAGGAGAATGAGTTTATGGTGCCTAATCTTAAAAAAAAAAAGGAGATTACTATGTGTATCCATGTTTATCCAAATTGGCAAACAAACTTTAATTCTAAAAAATGGTGGAAAGAAAAGCTTTTCTTATAAAATCAAAGCAACAATGTCATTCATCCCAATGAGGAGCATGAGTTTGTGGTGCCTAATCATGGAAAGAAAGGAGATTATTATGTGAATCCATGTTTGTCACAATCAACAAATGAACTTTAACTCTAAAAAATGATGGGAAGAAAAGCATTTCTTATGAATCAAAAGCATCAATGTCATTCGTCCTAATGAGGAGAATAAGTTTATGGTGCCCAATCATGAAAGGAAAAGAGATTCGTGCTTGTCCCAATTGACAAATGAACTTTAACTCTAAAAAAATGATGGAAAAAAAACTTTTCCTAAGAAATCAAAGCATCAATGTCATTCATCCCAATGAGGAGAATGAGTTTATGGTGCCCAATCCTCAAAAGAAAGGAGATTACAATGTGAATCCTTGTTTACCCCAATTGGCAAACAAACTTTAATTCTAAAAAATGGTCAAAAGAAAAGCTTTTCTTTCGAAACCAAAGCATCAATATTATTTATCCCATTGAAGAGAATAAGTTTACAGTGCCCAATCTTGGAAAGAAAAGACATTACTATGTGAATCCTTATTTGTCCCAATTGGCAAACAAACTTAAATTCTAAAAAATGGTGGAATGAAAAACTTTTCTTACTAAACCAAAGCACCAATGTCATTCATCCAATTGAGGAGATTGAGTTTATAATGCCCAATCATGAAAAGAAGAGAGATTAGTATGTGAATCCGTGTTTGCCCAAATTGGTAAATGAATTTTGATTCTAAAAAATAGTGGGAACAAAAGCTTTTCAAAGGAAACCAAAGCACAAATGCCATTTATCAAAATATGGGGAATGAGTCTATGGTGCCCAATCATGAAACTAAAGGAAATTATTATGTGAATCCGTGTTTGTCCAAATTGAGAAATGACTTTAACTCTAAAAAATGGTGGAAAAAAAAGCTTTTCTTATGAAACCAAAGCATCAATGTCATTCTTCCTAATGAGGAGAATGAGTTTATAGGGCCAAATCATGAAAGGAAAGGAGATTATTATGTGAATCCGTGTTTGTCCTAATTGACAAATAAACTTTAACACTAAAAAATAATTGAAAGAGAAGCTTTTCTTATGAAACCAAAGAATTAATGTAATTTATCCCAATGATTAGAACGTGTTTATAGTGACTAATTTAGAAAAGAAGGGAGATTACTTTGTGTATCCTTGTTTGTCCCAAATGACAAAAGAACTTTGCTTTTAAAAAATGGTGACAACAAAAGCTTTTAAAAGGAAACCAAAGCATCAATGCCATTTATCAAAATATGGGGAATAAGTTTATGGTGCCCAATCTTGAAAAGAAAGGAGATTATTATATGAATTCATGTTTATCCTAATTGACAAATGAACTTTGACTCTAAAAAATGATACAAGAGAAGCTTATGAAACCAAAGCATCAATATCATTCATCCCAATGACAGGAATGGGTTTATGGTGCCCAATCATTAAAGGAAAGAGATTATTATGTGAATCCGTGTTTATCTAATATGATAAATGAACTTTAACTCCAAAAAATGGTGGAAAGAGAAGCTTTTCTTATGAAATCAAAGCATCAATGCCTTTCATCCTAATGAAGAGAATGAGTTTATGGTGCCCAATCATGAAAGGAAAATGATTATTACGTGAATCTGTGTTTGTCCTAATTGACAAATGAAGTTTAACTCTAAAAAATAATGGGAAGGAAAGCTTTTCTTATGAAATAAAGCATCATTGTCATTCATCCCAACGAGGAGAATGAGTTTATGGTGCCATATCTTGAAAAGAAAAGAGATTACTATGTGAATCTGTGTTTGTCCCAATTGGCAAACAAACTTTAAATCTAAAAAATGGTGGAAAGAAAACTTCTCTTACGAATCCAAAGCATCAATGTCATTCTTCCCAATGAGGAGAATGAGTTTATGGTGCCAAATCATGAAAAGAAAGGAGATTGTTATTTGAATCGATGATTGTCCTAATTGACAAATGAACTTTAACACTAAAAAATAATTGAAAGAGAAGCTTTTCTTATGAAAGCAAAGCATCTATGTCATTCATCCCAATGAGGAGAATGAGTTTATGGTGCCTAATCATGAAAAGAAAGGAGATTACTATCTGAATCCATGTTTATCCAAATTGACAAACGAACTTTGATTCTAAAAAATGGTGGGAACAAAAGCTTTTTAAATGAAACCAAATCATCAATGTCATTTATCCCAAGGAGGAGAATGAGTTTATGGTGCCCAATCTTGAAAAGAAACGAGATTATTATGTGAATCCGTGTTTATCCCAATTGACAAAAGAATTTTAACTCTAAAAAAGAATGGAATGAAGGCTTTTCTTATGAAACGAAAGCATCAATGTCATTCATCCCAATGAGGAGAATGAGATTGTGGCACCCAATCAGGAAAAGAAAGGAGATTTTTCTATGAATCCATGTTTCCTAATTGACAAATGAAATTTAACATTAAAAGCATCAATGCCATTCATCCCATGAGGAGAATAAGATTATGGTGCCAAATCATGAAAAGAAAAGAGTTATTATGTGTATCTGAGTTTGCCCCAATTGGCAAATGAACTTTAACTCTAAAAAATGATGGGATGAAAAGCTTTTCTTATGAAACCAAAGCATCAATGTCATTTATCCCAATGAGGAGAATGAGTTTATGGTGCCCAATCATGAAAAGAAAGGAGATTACTATGTGAATCCGTGTTTGTCCAAATTGGCAAACAAACTTTAATTCTAAAAAATGGAGGAAAGAAAAGCTTTTCCTATGAAAGTCAAGCATCAATGTCATTCATCCCAATGAGGAGAATAAGATGATGGTGGCAAATGATGAAAAGAAAGAGGATTACTATGTGAATCCGTGTTTATCCCAGTTGACAAATGAACTTTAACACTAAAAAAAGATTGAAAAAAAAGTTTTTCTTAAGAAACCAAAGCATCGATGTCATTTATCCCATTGAGGATAATGAGTTTATGGTGCCCAATCATGAAAAGAAAAGAGATTACTATATGAAACCATGTTTGTCCCAAGTGACAAATGAACTTCAACTTTAAAAAATGATAAAAAAAGCTTTTCTTCTAAAACCAAAGCATCAATGTCATTCATCCTTATGAGAAGAATGAGATTATGGTGCCCAATCATGAAAAGAAAGGACATTACTATGTGAATCCGTGTTTGTCCCAATTGACAAATGAACTTTGACTCTAAAAAATAATGGAAAGAGAAGCTTTTCTTATGAAATCACACCATCAATGTCATTCATCCTAATGAGAAGAATGCGTTTATGGTTCTCAATCGTGAAAAGAAAAGAGATTACTATGTGAATCCACATTTGTCTTAATTGGCAAATAAACTTTAATTCTAAAAAATGGTGGAAAGAAAATCTTTTCTATTAAAACCAAAGCATCAATGTCATTCAACCAATGAGAAGAATAGGTTTGTGGTGCTGAATCATGAAAAGAAAGGAGATTACTATCTAAATCTGTGTTTGTCCTAATTGACAAACGAACTTTGATTCTAAAAAATGGTGGGAACAAAAGCTTTTTAAATGAAACCGAACCAACAATGTCATTCATCCCAATGAGGAAAATGAGTTTATGATGCCCAATCTTGAAAAGAAACAAGATTGTTATGTGAATTCGTGTTTGTCATAATTGACCAAAGAATTTTAACTCTAAAAAATGATGGAAGAAAGGCTTTTCTTATGAAACGATAGCATTAATGTCATTCATCCCAATGAGTAGAAGGAGATTATGGCACCAAATCATGAAAATAACGAAGATTTTTCTCTAAATCCATGTTTGTCCCAACTGACAAATGAACTTTAACATTAAAAAATGATTGAAAGAGAAGCTTTTCTTAAGAAACCAGGCATCAATGTCATTTATCCCAAAGTGGAGAATGAGTTTACGGGGCCCAATCATGAAAAGGAAGGAGATTACTATGTCAATCCGTGCTTATCCTAATTGACAAATAAACTTTAACTCTAAAACATGTTGGAAAAAGAAGCTTTTCTTCAGATACCAAAGCATCAATGTCATTCATCCCAATGAGGAGAATGAGATTACGGCGCCCAATCATGAAAACAAAGGACATTACTATATGAATACGTGTTTGTCCCAATTGACAAATGAACTTTGACTCTAAGAAATGATGGAAAAAGAAGCTTTTCCTCTGAAACAAAAAGGTCAATGTCCTTCATCCCAATGAGGAGAATGAGTTTATGGTGCCTAATCATGAAAAAAAAGGAGATTACTATGTGAATCCGTGTTTGTCCAAATTGACAAATGAACTTTAACTCTAAAAAATGATGGAAAAAAAAGCTTTTCTTATGAAACTAAAGCATCAATGTCATTCATCCCCATGAGGAGAAAGAGTTTATGGTGCTCAATCATGAAAAGAAAGGAGATTACTATGTAAATCCAAGTTTGTCCTTCATCCCAATGAGGAGAATGAGATTATGGTGCCCAATCATGAAAAAAAAAAGACATTACTATGTGAATCCGTGTTTGTCCCAATTGACAAATGAACTTTAACTCTAAAAACTGATGGAGAAAGAAACTTTTCTTCTAAAATCAAAGCATCAATGTCATTCATCCCAAGAAGCAAAATGAGATTATGGTGCCCAATCAAGAAAAAAAAGCACATTACTATGTAAATCTGCATTTGTCCTAATTGACAAATGAACCTTAACCCTAGAAATTGACGAAAAAAAGCTTTTCTTATGAAACCAAAACATCAATGTCATTCATCCCAATGAGAAGAATAAGTTTGTGGTGCCCAATCATGAAAAAAAAAAGGAGATTATTATGTGAATCCATGTTTGGCCTAACTAGCAAACAAACTTTAATTCTAAAAAATAGTGGAAACAAAAGCTTTTCTTACGAAACCAAAGCAGCAATGTCATTCATCCAAATGAGGAGAATAAGTTAATGGTGCCTAATCATGAAAAGAAAGGATATTATTATATGAATCCGTGTTTATCCTAATTGACAAATGAACTTTAACCCTAAAAAATGATGGAAAATGAAGCTTTTCTTATGAAACCAAAGCATTAATGTCACACATCCCAATAAAGAGAATGAGATTATGGTGCCCAATCATGAAAAGAAAGGACACTACTATGTGAATCCGTATTTGTCCTAATTCACAAATGAACTTTAACTCTAAAACATGATGAAAAAAAAAGCTTTTCTTATGAGACCAAAGCATCAATGTCATTCATCCCAATGAGGAGAATGAGTTTACAGTGCCCAATCATAAAAAGAAAAGAGATTATTATGTGAATCCATGTTTGTCTCAATTGGCAAACAAACTTTAATTCTAAAAAATAGTGGAAAGAAAAGCTTTTCTTACGAAACCAAAGCAACAATGTCATTCATCCTAATGAAGAGAATGAGTTTATGATGCTCAATCATGAAAAAAAAGAGAATACTATGTGAATTCGTGTTTATCCCAATTGAGAAATAAACTTTAACATTAAAAAATGATGGAAAAAGAAGCTTTTCTTATAAAACCAAAGCATCAATGTCGTTAATCCCACTGAGGAGAATGAGTTTATAGTGCCCATTCATAAAAAGAAAGGAGATTACTATATGAATCCATGTTTATGCCAATTGAAAAATTAACTTTAACTCTAAAAAATGAGGGAAAAAGAAGATTTTCTTCTGAAACCAAAGCATCAATGTCATTCATCCCAAATAGAAGAATGAGATTATGGAGCCCAATCATGAAAAGAAAGGACATTGCTATGTGAATCTATATTTGTCCCGATTGACAAATAAACTTTAACTCTAAAAATTGATGGAAAAGGAATCCTTCCTCATGAAACCAAAGCATCAATTTCATTCATCCCAATGAGGAGAATGAGTTTATTGAGTCCAATCATGAAAAGAAAGGAAATTATTATGTGAATCTATGTTTGACCCAATTGCCAAACAAACTTTAATTCTAAAAAAGAGTGGAAAGAAAGGCTTTTCTCACGAAACCAAAGCAACAATGTCATTCATCCCAATAAGGAGAATAAGATTATGGCGCCCAATCATGAAGAGAAAGGACATTACTATGTGAATCCATCTTTATCCTAATTGACAAATGAACTTTAACTTTAAAAAATGATGGAAAAAAAGCTTTTCTTATTAAACCAAAGCATCAATGTCATTCATCCCAATCAAGAGAATGAGTTTATGGTGCCCAATCATGAAAAGAAAGAAGATTATTATATGAATCCGTGTTTATCCTAACTAGCAAACAAACTTTAATTCTAAAAAATGGTGGGATGAAAAGCTTTTCTTACGAAACCAAAGCATCAATGTCATTCATCTTAATGAGGAGAATAAGTTTATGGTGACCAATCATGAAAAGAAAGGAGATTACTATGTGAATCCATGTTTGTCCCAATTGACAAATAAACTTTAACTCTAAAAAATGATGGGGAAATAAGCTTTTCTTCTGAAATCAAAGCATCAATGTCACTCATTCCAACGAGGAGAATGAGATTATGGTGCCCAATCATGAAGAGAAAGGATATTACTATGTGAATCCATGTTTGTCCCAATTGTCCAATGAACTTTAACTCTAAAAAATGATGGAAAAAGAAGCTTTTCTTATGAAACCAAAGCATCAATGTCCTTTATCCCAATGAGGTGAACAAGATTATAGTGTCCAATAATGAAAAGAAAGGAGATTATTATGTGTATACGTGTTTGTCCAAATTGGCAAACAAACTTTAATTCTAAAAAATGGTGGGCAGAAATGCTTTTTTTATGAAGCCAAAGCAACAATGTCATTCATCCAAATAAGGAGAATGAGTTATGGTGCCCAATCAAGAAAAGAAAGAAGATATACTGTGTGAATCTGTGTTCGTCCCAATTGATAAATGAGCTTTAACTCCAAAGAATGATGGAAAAAGCTTTTAATATGAAACCAAAGCATTAATGCCAACCATGCCAATGAGGAGAATAAGTTTATGGTTCCCAATCTTGAAAAGAAAGGAGATTACTATGTGAATCAGTGTTTGTTGTAATTGACAAACGAACTTTGATTCTAAAAAAAGGTGGGAACAAAAGCCTTTTAAAGAAAACCAAAGCATTAATGCCATTTATCGAAATATAGGGAATGAGTTTATGGTGCTTAATCTTGAAAAGAAAAGACATTACTATGTGAATCAATGTTTGTCCCAATTGGCAAACAAGCTTTAATTCCAAAAAATAAAGGAAAGAAAAGCTTTTCATACGAAACCAAAGCATCAATGTGATTCATCCCAATGAAAGGAATGAGTTTATGGCACCCAATCATGAAATGAAAGGAGATTAATATGCGAATCCGCATTTGTCCTAATTGACAAATAAACTTTAATTCTAAAAAATGGTGGGAACAAAAGCATTTTAAATGAAACCGAAGCATCAATATCATTCATCTGAATGAGGAGAATGAGTTTATGGTGCCCAATATTCAAAGAAAATGAGATTACTATGTGAATCCGTGTTTGCCCCAATTGAGAAAAGAATTTTAACTCTAAATAATGATGGAAAAAGAAGCTTTTCTTATGAAACAAAAGAATCAATGTCGTTCAACCCAATGAGGAGAATTAGATTATGGAGCCTAATCGTGAAAAGAAAGGGGATTTTTATATGAATCCATGTTTGTCCCAATCGACAAATAAACTTTAACAATATTTAAAAATGATAGAAAGGGAAGCTTTTCTTAAGAAACCAAAGCATCAATGTCATTTATCCCAATGAGGAGAATGAGTTTATGGAGCCCAATCATGAAAAGAAAAGAGATCACTATGTGAATCCGTGTTTGTCCCAATTGACAAACGAACTTTAACTCTAAAAATGATGGAAAGATAAGCTTTTCTTCTGAAACCAAAGCATCAATGTCATTCATCCCAATGAGAAGAATGAGATTATGGTGCCCAATCATGAAAAAAAAAGACATTACTATATGAATCCATGTTTGTCCCAATCGATAAATTGACTTCAACTCTATAAAATGATGGAAAAAAAAGCTTTTCTTATGAAACAAAGCATCAATGTCATTCATCTCAATGAAGAGAATGAGTTTATGGCACCCAATCTTGAAAAAATAGGACATTACTATGCAAATAAGTGTTTGTCCTAATTGGCAAACAAACTTTAATTCTAAAAAATGCTAGAATGAAAAGCTTTCCTTACGAAAGCAAAGCATCAATGTCATTCATCCTAATAAGAAAAATAAGTTTATAGTGCCCAATCATGAAAACAAAGGAGATTACTATGTGAATATGTGTTTGTCCCTATTGGCAAATGAACTTTAACTCTAAAAAATAATGGGAAGAAAAGCTTTTCTTATGAAACTAAAGCACTAATGTCATTCATCCCAATTAGGAGAATAATTTTATGGTGCCAATCTTGAAAAGAAAGGAGATTACTATGTGAATCCATGTGTGTCCCAATTGAAAAATGAACTTTAACTCTAAAAAATGATTAAAAAAGAAGCTTTTCTTATGAAACCAAAGCATCAATGCCATTCATGCCAATGAGGAGAATGAGTTTATGGTTCCCAATCTTGAAAAGAAAAAAGATTACTATGTGAATTCATGTTTGTCCCAGTTAACAAATGAACTTTGATTCTAAAAAATGGTGGGAACAAAAGCTTTTTAAAGGAAACCAAAGCATTAATGCCATTTATCAAAATGTGGGGAATGAGTTTATGGTGCGCATTACTATGTGAATCGGTTTGTCCCAATTGGCGAACAAACTTTAATTCTAAAAAATTAAGGAAAGAAAAGTTTTTCATATGTAACCAAAGCATCAATGTCATTCATCCCAATGAGGGGAATGAGTTTATAGCCCCCAATCATGAAATGAAAGGAGATTAAAATATGATTCCGTGTTTGTTCTAATTGACAAAGGAAATTTAATTCTAAAAAGTGGTGGGAACAAAAGAATTTTAAATGAAACCGAAGCATCAATATCATTCATCCCAAAGAGGAGAATGAGTTTGTGGTGCCTAATCTTGAAAGAAAATGAGATTACTATGTGAATCCATGTTTGTCCCAATTGACAAAAGAATTTTAACTCTTAAAAATGATGGAAAGAGAAGCTTTTCTTATGAAACAAAAGCATCAATGTCATTCATCCTAATGAGGAGAATGAGACTATAGAGCCCAATCATGAAGAGAAAAGAGATTTTTATGTCAACCTATGTTTATCCCAATCGACAAATGAACTTTAACATTTTAAAAAAAAAATAGAAATAGAAGCTTTTCTTAAGAACCCAAAGCATCAATGTCATTTATCCCAATGAGAAGAATGAGTTTATGTGCCCAATCATGAAAAGGAAAGAGATTACTATGTGAATCTGTGTTTGTCCCAATCAACGAATGAACTTTAACTCTAAAAAATAATGGAAAATGAAGCTTTTCTTATGAAACCAAAGCATCAATGTCATTCATCCCAATGAGGAGAATGAGTTTATGGTGCCCAATCTTGAAAAGAAATGACATTACTATGTGAATTAGTGTTTGTCCTAATTGGCAAACAAACTTTAATTATAAAAAATGCTGGAATGAAAAGCTTTCCTTACAAAACCAAAGCATCAATGTCATTCATCCCAATAAGGAGAATGAGTTTATGGTGCCCAATGATGAAAACAAAAGAGATTACTATGTCAATCCGTGTTTGTAATTGACAAAAGAACTTTAGCTCTAAACAATGATGGGAAGAAAAGCTTTTCTTATGAAACCAAAGCATTAATGTCATTCATCCTAGTGTGGGGAATGAGTTTATGGTGCGAATCTTGAAAAGAAAGGAGATTACTATGTGAATCCATGTTTGTCGTAATTTATAAATGAACTTTAACTCTAAAAAATGATGGAAAAAGAAGCTTTTCTTCTGAAACCAAAGCATCAATGTCATTCATCCCAATGAGGAGAATGAGTTTATGGTGCCTAATCATGAAAAGAAAGGACATTACTATTTGAATCTGTGTTTGTCCCAACTGAAAAATAAACTTTAACTCTAAAAAATGATGGAAAAAGAAGCTTTTATTATGAAATGAAAGCATCAATGTCATTCATCCCAATTAGGAGAATGAGTTTATAGTGTCCAATCATGAAAAGAAAGGAGATTATTATATGAATTCGTGTTTGTCCCGATTGGCAAACAAACTATAATTCTAAAAAATGGCAAAAAGAAAAGCTTTTCTTACAAAACCAAAGCAACAATATCATTCATCCCAATGAGGAAAATGAGTTTATGGTGTCCAATCATGAAAAGAAAGGAGATTACTATGTGAGTCTGTATTTGTCCTAAGTGACAAATGAACTTTAATTCTAAAAAAATGATGGAAAAGGAAGCTTTTCTTATGAAACTGAAGCATCAATGCTATTCATGCCAATGAAGAGAATGAGTTTATGGTTTCCAATCTTGAAAAGAAAGGAAATTACTATGTGAATTCATGCTTGTCCCAATTGACAAATGAACTTTGATTCTAAAAAATGGTGGGAACAAAAGCTTTTTCAAGGAAACCAAAACATTAATGCCATTTATTGTGGTGCCCAATCTTGAAAAGTAATGACATTACTATGTGAATCCGTATTTATTCCAATTGGCAAACAACTTAATTCTAAAAAGTGGAGGAAAGGAAAGCTTTTTATGCGAAACCAAAGCATCAATGTCATTCATCCCAATGAGGGGAAAGAGTTTATGGCACCCAACCATGAAATGAAAGGAGATTAAAATGTAAATTTTTGTTTATCCTAATTGACAAACGAACTTTAATTCTAAAAAGTGGTGGGAACAAAAGCATTTTAAATAAAACCGAAGCATCGATATCATTCACCCCAATGAGGAGAATGAGTTTATGGTCCCTAATCTTGGAAAGAAAGGAGATTACTATGTGAATCCGCTTGTCCCAATTGACAAATGAACTTTAACCCTAAAAAATGATGGAAAAAAAAGCTTTTCTTCTGAAACCAAAGCATCATTGTCATTCATCGCAACAAGGAGAATGAGATTATCATTAAAAGAAAGGACATTACTATATGAATCCGTGTTTGTCCTAATTGACAACTAAACTTTAACTCTAAAAATGATGGGAAAAGAAGCTTTTATTATGAAATCAAAGCATCAATGTCATTCATCCCAATGAGGAGAATGAGTTTATAGTGTCCAATCATGAAAAGAAAAGAGATTATTATGTGAATCCGTGTTTGTCCCAATTGGCAAACAAACTTTAATTCTAAAAAATCATGAAAGAAAAGCATTTCTTACGAAACCAAAGTAACAATGTCATTTATCCCAATGAGGAGAATGAGTTTATGGTGCCTAATCATGAGAAGAAAGGAGATTACTATGTGAATCCTTGTTTGTCCCAATTGACAAATGAACTTTAACTCTAAAAAATGATGGGAACAAAAGGTTTTTAAAGGAAACCAAAGCATTACTGCCATTTATCGAAATGCAGGGAATGAGTTTATAGTGGCCAGTCTTGAAAACTAATGACATTACTATATGAATCCGTGTTTGTCCCAATTGGCAAACAAACCTTAATTCTAAAAAATAGAGGAAAAAAAGCTTTACATACGAAACCAAAGCATCAATGTCATTCATCCCAATCAGGGGAATAAGTTTATCGCATCCAATCATGAAATGAAAGGAGATTAATATGTGAATCTGTGTTTGTCCTAATTGACAAACGAATTTTAAGTCTAAAAGGTGGTGGGAACAAAAGCATTTTAAATGAAACTGAAGCATTAATATCATTCATCCTAATGAGGAGAATGAGTTTATGGTGCCCAATCTTGAAAAAAAAGGAAATTACTATATGAATCCATGTTTTTCCTAATTGACAAAAGAATTTTAACTCTAACAAATAATGTAAAGAGAAGCTTTCTTATGAAACAAAAGCATTAATGTCATTCATCCCAATGAGAAGAATTAGATTATGGTACCCAATCGTGAAAAGAAAGGAGATTTTTATATGAATTCATTTTTGTCCCAGTCAACAAACGAACTTTAACATTATTAAAAAATGATACAAAGAGAAGCGTTTCTTAAGAAACTAAAGCATCAATGTCATTTATCCCAATGAGGAGAATGAGTTTATGATGCCCAATCATGAAAAGAAAAGAGATTGCCATGTGAATCCATGTTTGTCGCAATTGATAAATGAACTTTAACTTTAAAGAATGACGGAAAAAGAAGCTTTTATTATGAAACCAAAGCATCAATGCCAACCATACCAATGAGGAGAATGAGTTTATGGTTCCCAATCTTGAAAAGAAATAGATTACTATATGAATCTGTATTTGTCCCAACTGACAAACGAACTTTGATTCTAAAAAATGGTGGGAACAAAAGCTTTTAAAGGAAACCAAAGCATTAATGCCATTTATCATAATGCAGGGAATGAGTTTATGGTGCTCAATCTTGAAAAGAAAAGACATTACTATGTGAATCCGTGTTTGTCCTAAATGGCAAACAAGCTTTAATTCCAAAAAAGAGGAAAGAAAAGCTTTTCATACGAAACCAAAGCATCAATGTCATTCATCCCAATAAGGGGAATGAGTTTATGGTGCCCAATCATGAAATGAAAGGAGATTAATATGTGTATCTGCATTTATCCTAATTGACAAATGAACTTTAATTCTAAAAAATGGTGGGAACAAAAGCATTTTAAATGAAGCCGAAGCATCAATATCATTCATCCAAATAAGGAGAATGAGTTTATGGTGCCCAATCTTGAAAGGAAATGAGAGTACTATGTGAATTTGTGTTTGTCCCAATTGACGAAAGAATTTTAACTCTAAATAATGATGGAAAGAGAAGCTTTTCTTATGAAACAAAAGCATTAATGTCATTCAACCCAGTGAGGAGAATTAGATTATGGAGCCTAATCGTGAAAAGAAAGGAGATTTTTATGTGAATCCGTGTTTATTCCAATGAACTTTAACATTATTAAAAAATGATAGAAAGAGAAGCTTTTCTTTAGAAACCAAAGCATCAATGTCATTTATCCTAATGAGGAGAATGAGTTTATGGTGCCCAATCATGAAAAGAAAAGAGATCACTATGTGAATCCGTGTTTATTTGACAAATGAACTTTAACTCTAAAAAATGATGGAAAAAGAAGCTTTTCTTTTAAAACCAAAGCATCAATGTCATTCATCCCAATGAGGAGAATGAGATTATGGTGCCCAATCATGAAAAAAAAGGACATTACTATGTGAATCCGTATTTCTCCCAATCGATAGATTAACTTTAACTCTAAAAAATGATGGAAAAAAAAGCTTTGCTTATGAAACAAAGCATCAATGCCATTCATCCCAATGCAGAGAATGAGTTTATGGTGCCCAATCTTGAAAAGAAAGGGCATTACTATGTAAATCAGTGTTTGTCCTAATTGGCAAATAAACTTTAACGCTAAAAATGATGGCAAGAAAAGCTTTTCTTATGAGACAAAAGCATTAATGCCATTCAGCCCAATGAGGAGAATAAATTTATGGTGCAAAACTTGAGAAAAAAGGAGATAACTATATGAATTCGTGTGTGTCCCAATTGACAAATGAACTTTAACTCTAAAAAATGATGGAAAAAGAAGCTTTTCTTATGAAACCAAAGCATCAATGCCAACCATGCCAATGAGGAGAATGAGTTTATGGTTCCCAATCTTGAAAAGAAAGAAGATTACTATGTGAATTCATGTTTGTCCCAATTAATAAACGAACTTTGATTCTAAAAGGTGGTGGGAACAAAGGCTTTTTAAAGGAAGACAAAGCATTTATGCCATTTATCGAAATGCAAGGAATGAGTTTATGGTGCCCAATCTTGAAAAGAAAGGACATTACTATGTGAATCTGTGTTTGTCCTAATTGGCAAACAAACTTTAATTCTAAAAAATTGAGGAAAGAAAAGCTTTTCATATGTAACCAAAGCATCAATGTCATTTACCCTAATGAGGGGAATGAGTTTATGGCACTCAATCATGGAATGAAAGGAGATTAATATGTGATTCCGTGTTTGTCCTAATTGACAAATGAACTTTAATCCTAAAAAGTGGTGGGAACAAAAGCATTTTAAATGAAACCAAAGCCTCAATATCATTCATCCCAAAGAGAAGAATGAGTTGATGGTGCCTACTCTTGAAAGGAAATGAGATTATTATGTGAATCTATGTTTGTCCCAATTGACAAAAGAATTTTAACTCTTAAAAATGATAGAAAGAGAAGCTTTTCTTAGGAAACAAAAACATCATTATCATTCATCCCAGTGAGGAGAATTAGATTATGGAGCCCAATCGTGAAAAGAAAGGAGATTTTTATGTAAATCTATGTTTATCCCAATCGACAAATGAGCTTCAACATTATTAAAAAATTCTAGAAAAAAAAGCTTTTCTTAAGAAACCAAAGCAACAATGTCATTTGTCCCGATAAGGAGAATGAGTTTATGGTGCCTAATCATGAAAAGGAAAGAGATTACTATGTGAATCCATGTTTATCCTAATCGACGAATGAACTTTAACTCTAAAAAATGATGGAAATAAAGCTTTTCTTATGAAACCAAAGCATCAATGTCATTCATCCCAATAAGGAGAATGAGTTTATGGTGCCCAATCTTGAAAAGAAAGGACATTACTATGTGAATCAGTGTTTGTCCTAATTGGCAAACAAACTTTAATTCCAAAAAATGTTGGAATGAAAAGCTTTCCTTACGAAACCAAAGCATCAATGTCATTTATCCTAATGAGGAGAATGAGTTTATGGTGCCTAATCATGAAAACAAAAGAGATTACTATGTGAATCCATGTTTGTCCCAATTGACAAAAGAACTTTAACTCTAAACAATGATGGGAAGAAAAGCTTTTCTTATGAAACCAAAGTGTTAATGTCATTTATCCTAGTGTGGGGAATGAGTTTATGGTGCCAATCCTAAAAAGAAAGGAGATTACTATGTGAATCCGTGTTTGTCCCAATTATAAATGAACTTTAACTCTAAAAAATGATGAAAAAAGAAGCTTTTCTTCTAAAACCAAGGCATCGATGGCATTCATCCCAACGAGGAGAATAAGATTTGGTGCCCAATCATGAAAAAAAAAGATATTACTATTTGAATCCATGTTTGTCCTAATTGACAAATAAACTTTAACTCTAAAAAATGATGAAAAAAGAAGCTTTTATTATGAAAACAAAGCATCAATGTCTTTCATTCTAATGAGGAGAATGAGTTTATAGGGTCCAATCACGAAAAAAAAGGAGATTATTATGTGAATCCATGTTTGTCCCAATTGGCAAACAAACTTTAACTCTAAAAAATGGCGAAAAGAAAAGCTTTTCTTACGAAACCAAAGCAACAATGTCATTCATCCTAATGAGAAAAATGAGTTTATGGTGCCCAATCATGTAAAGAAAGGAGATTACTATATGAGTCATAGTTTGTCCCAAGTGACAAATAAACTTTAACTCTAAAAAATGATGGAAAAAGAAGCTTTTTTTATGAAACCGAAGCATCAATGCCATTCAAGCCAATGAGGAGAATGAGTTTATGGTTCTCAATCTTGAAAAGAAAAGAGATTACTATGTAAATCTATGCTTGCCCCAATTAACAAATGAACTTTGATTCTAAGAAATGGTGGGAGCAAAAGCTTTTTAAGGGAAACCAAAGCATTAATTCCATTTATTGAAATGTGGGGAATGAGTTTATGGTGCCCAATCCTGAAAAGTAATGACATTACTATTTGAATCTGTGTTTGTCCCAATTGGCAAACAAACTTGAATTCTAAAAAGTGGAGGAAAGGAAAGCCTTTCATACGAAACCAACGCATTAATGTCATTCATCCCAATGAGGGGAATAAGTTTATGGCACCCAATCATGAAATGAAAGAGATTAATATGTGAATCCATGTTTATCCTAATTGGTAAATGAACTTTAATTCTAAAAAGTGGTGGGAACAAAAGCATTTTAAATGAAACTGAAGCATCAATATCATTCACCCCAATGAGGAGAATGAGTTTATGGTCCTCAATCTTGAAAAAAAATGAGATTAGTATATGAATCTTTGTTTGTCCTAATTGACAAATGAACTTTAACCCGAAAAAATGATGGAAAAAGAAGTTTTTCTTCTGAAACCAAAGCATCAACGTCATTCATCCCAACGAGGGGAATGAGATTATCATAAAAAAGAAAGGACATTACTGTGTGAATTTGTGTTTGTCCCAATTGACAAATAAACTTTAACTTTAGAAAATGATGGGAAAAGAAGCTTTTATTATGAAACCAAAGTGTCAATGTCATTCATCCCAATAAGGAGAATGAGTTTATAGTTCCAATCATGAAAAGAAAGAAGATCATAATATGAATCCATGTTTGTCCCAATTGGCGGACAAATATTAATTCTAAAAAATGGCAGAAAGAAAAGCATTTCTTATGAAACCAAAGCAACAACGTCATTTATCCCAATGACGAGAATGAGTTTATGGTGCCCAATCATGAAAAGAAAGAGGATTACTATATGAATCCATGTTTCTCTCAATTGACAAAATAATTTTAACTCTTAAAAATAATGGAAAGAGAAGCTTTTCTTATGAAACAAAAGCATCAATGTCATTCATCCCAGTGAGGAGAATTAGATTATGGAGCCCAATCGTGAAAAGAAAGGAGATTTTTATGTGAATCCATGTTTATCTTAATCGACAAATAAACTTCAACATTATTAAAAAATGATAGAAAGATAAGCTTTTTTTAAGAAACCAAAGCATCAATGTCATTTATCCTAATGAGGAGAATGAGTTTATGGTGCCCGATCATGAAAAGGAAAGAGATTACTATGTGAATCCGTGTTTGTCCCAATCGACGAATGAACTTTAACTTTAAAAAATGATGGAAAATAAAGCTCTTCTTATGAAACCAAAGCATCAATGTCATTCATCCCAATGAGAAGAATGAGTTCATGGTGCCCAATCTTGAAAAGAATGGACATTGTTATGTGAATCAGTGTTTGTCCTAATTGGCAAACAAACTTTAATTCCAAAAAATGCTGGAATGAAAAGCTTTCCTTACAAAACCAAAGCATCAATGTCATTACCCCAATGAGGAGAATAAGTTTATGGTGCCCAATCATGAAAACAAAGGAGAGTACTATATGAATCCGTGTCTGTCCCAATTGACAAAAGAACTTTAACTCTAAAGAAAGATGGGAAAAAAAGCTTTTCTTATGAAACCAAAGTGTTAATGTCATTCATCCTAGGGTGAGGAATGAGTTTATGGCACCAATCTTGAAAAGAAAGGAGATTACTATGTGAATTCATGTTTGTCCTAATTGACAAATGAACTTTAACTCTAAAAAATTATGGAAAAAGAAGCTTTTCTTCTAAAACCAAAGCATCAATGTCATTCATCCCAATGAAGAAAATGAGATTATGGTGCCCAATCATAAAAAGAAAAGACATTACTATTTGAATTAGTGTTTGTCCCAATTAACAAAAAAATTTTAACTCTAAAAAATGATGGAGAAAAAAGCTTTTATTATGAAACCAAAGCATCAATGTCATTCATCCCAATGAGAAGAATGAGTTTATAGTGTCCAATCATGAAAAGAAAAGAGATTATTATGTGAATTCGTGTTTGTCCCAATTGGCAAACAAACTTTAATTCTAAAAAAATGGCAAAAAGAAAAGCTTTTCTTACGAAACCAAAGCAACAATGTCATTTATCCCAATAAGGAAAATGAGTTTATGGTGCCCAATCACAAAAAGAAAAGAGATTACTATGTGAGTCTGTGTTTGTCCTAAGTGACAAATGAACTTTAACTCTAAAAAATGATGGAAAAAGAAGCTTTTCTTATGAAATCGAAGCATTAATGCCATTCATGCCAATGAGGAGAATGAGTTTATGGTTTCCAATCTTGAAAAGAAAAAAGATTACTATGTGATTCCGTGCTTGTCCTAATTGACAAATGAACTTTGATTCTAAAAAATAGAGGGAACAAAAGCTTTTTAAAGGAAACCAAAGCATTAATGCCATTTATTGAAATGTGGGGAATGAGTTTATGGTGCCTAATCTTGAAAAGTAATGGCATTACTATGTGAATCTGTGTTTGTCCTAATTGGCAAACAAACTTTAATTCTAAAAAGTGGAGGAAGGGAAAGCTTTTCATATGAAACCAAAGCATCAATGTCATTCATCCCAATAAGGGGAATGAGCTTATGGCACCCAATCATGAAATGAAAAGAGATTAATATGTGAATCCGTGTTCGTCCTAATTGACAAACGAAATTTAATTATAAAAAGTGGTGGGAACAAAAGCATTTTAAATGAAACTGAAGCATCAATATCATTCACCCCAATGAGGAGAATAAGTTTATGGTCCCTAATCTTGAAAGGAAATGAGATTACTATGTGAATTCGAGTTTATCCTAATTGACAAATGAACTTTAACCCTAAAAAATGATGGAAAAAAAGCTTTTCTTTTGAAACCTAAGCATCATTGTCATTCATCCCAACGAGGAGAATAAGATTATCATAAAAAAGAAAGGACATTACTATATGAATCCGTGTTTATCCCAATTAACAAATAAACTTTAACTCTAAAAAATGATGGGAAAAGAGGCTATTATTATGAAACCAAAGCATCAATGTCATTCATCCTAATGGGGAGAATGAGTTTATAGTGTCCAATCTTGAAAAGAAAGGAGATTACTAAGTGAATCCATGTTTGGCCTAATTGGCAAACAAACTTTAATTCTAAAAAATGGTGAAAAGAAAAGTTTTTCTTACGAAACCAAAGTATTAATATCATTCATCCCAATGAGGTGAATGAGTTTATGGTGCCCAATCTTGAAAAGATAGGAGATTAATATGTGAATCCGTGTTTCTCCTAATTGGAAAACAAACTAATTCTATAAAATAGTGGAAAAAAAAGCTTTTCTATTGAATCCAAAGCATCAATGTCATTCATCCCAATAAGGAAAATGAGTTTATGGTGCCCAATCTTGAAAAGAGAAGTCATTACTATGTGAATCCATGTTTATCTTAACTGGCTAACAAACTTTAATTGAAAAAAAGGTGGAATAAAAAGCTTTTCCTATGAAACCAAAGCATCAATGTCATTCATCTCAATGAGAAGAATGAGTTTATGGTGCCTAATCATGAAAAAAAGTAGATTACTATTTTAATCTACGTTTTTCCAAATTGACAAACTAACTTTGATTCTAAAAAATGGTGAGAACAAAAGCTTTTTAAAGGAAACTAAAGCATTAATGCCATTTATCGAAATGCAGGGGAATGAGTTTATGCTTCCAATCATGAAAAGAAAGTAAAGTATTATATGAATCTATGTTTGTCCTAATTGGCAAATGAACTTTAACTCTAAAAATGATGGAAAGAGAAGCTTTTCTTATAAAACTAAAGCATTAATGTCATTGATCCCAATGAAAAGAATGAGTTTATGGTGCCCAATCTTAAAAAGAAAGGAGATTACTATATGAATCCGTGTTTGTTCCAATTGGCAAACAAACTTTAATTCTAAAAAGTGGTCGAAAGAAAAGCTTTTCTATTGAAACCAAAGCGTCAATGTCATTCATCCCAATAGGGAAATGAGTTTATGGTGCCCAATCTTGAAAAGAATGGACATTACTTTGTGAATCCATGTCTGTCCCAATTGGCAAACAAACTTTAATTCTAAAAAATGGTGGAATGAAAAGCTTTTCTTGCGAAACCAAAGCATCAATGTGATTCATCCTAAAAAGGAGAATGAGTTTATGATGCCCAATCATGAAAAGAAAGGAGATTACAATGTGAATCCCTATTTATCGCAATTGACAAACAAACTTTGATTCTAAAAAATGGTAGGAACAAAAGCTTTTTAAAGGAAGCCAAAACATTAATGCCATTTATTGAAATGTGGGGACTGAGTTTATGTGCCCAATCATGAAAAGCAAGGAGATTATTATGTGAATCTATGTTGGTCCCAATTGACAAATGAACTTTAATTCAAAAAAATGATGGAAAGAAAAGCTTTTATTGAGAAACCAAAGCATCCATGTGACTCATCCCAATGAGTAGAATTCGTTTATGGTGCCCAATCTTGGAAAAAAGGAGATTACTATGTAAATCTGTGTTTTTCCCAATTGGCAAACAAACTTTAATTCTAAAAAATAGTGGAAAGAAAAGCTTCTCTTATGAAACCAAAGCATCAATGTCATTCATCCTAATGAGGAGAATGAGTTTATGGGGCCCAATCACGGAAAAAAAGAAGATTACTATTTCAATCTGTGTTTGTCCTAGTTGACAAATGAACTTTGATTCTAAAAAATGGTGGGAACAAAAGTTTTTAAATGAAACCAAAGCATTAATGTCATTCATCTTATTAGGGAGAATGAGTTTATGGTACCAAATCATGAAAAGAGAGGAGATTATTATGCGAATCTGTGTTTGTCCTAATTGCCAAATGAACTTTAACTCTAAAAAATAATAGAAAGAGAATGTTTCTTATGAAACTAAAGCATCAATGTCATTTATCCTAATGGGTAGAACGAGTTTGGGGTGCCCAATCTTGAAAAAATAGGATATTACTATGTGAATCCATGTTGGACCTATGGCAAACAAATATTAATTCTAAAAAATGGTGGAAAGGAAAGCTTTTCTTATGAAACCAAAGCATCAATGTCATTCATCCCAATGAGAAAAATGAGATTATGGTGCCCAATCATGAAAAGAAAAAAGATTATTATGCGAATTCGTGTTTGTCCTAATTCACAAATAAATTTTAGCACTAAAAAATGATGGAAAGAAAAGCTTTTATTAAGAAACCAAAGCATCAATGTCATTCATCCCAATGAGTTGAATAAGTTTAGGGTGCGCAATCTTGAAAAAAAGGAGATTACTATATGAATCCATGTTTGTCCCGATTGGCAAACAAACTTTAATTCTAAAAAATGGTGGAAAGAAAAACTTTTCTTATGAAACCAAAGCATCAATGTCATTCATCCCACTAAGAAGAATGAGTTTATGGTGCCCAATCATGAAAAGAAAAGAGATTACTATGCGAATCTGTGTTTGTCCTAATTGAGAAACAAACTTTGGTTCTAAAAAATGGTGGGAACAAAAGCTTTTTAAATGAAACCAAAGCATCAGTGTCATTCATCCTATTGAGGAGAATGAGTTTATGGTGCCCAATCATGAAAAGAACGGAGATTACTATGTGAATCTGTGTTTTTCCCAGTTGACAAACGAACTTTGATTCTAAAAAATGGTGGGAGCAAAAGCTTTTGAAATGAAACCAAAGCATTAATGCCATCTATAGAAATGCGGGAATGAGTTTATGGTTTCTAATCATCAAGAGAAAGGTAATTATTATGTGAATCCATGTTTGGCCTAATTGACAAATGAACTTTAACTCAAAAAAAATGATGGATAGAGAAGCTATTCATATGAAACTAAAGCATCAATGTCATTCATCCTAATGAGGAGAATGAGATTATGGTGCCCAATCTTGAAAAGAAAAGAGATTACTATGTAAATCTGTGTTTGTCCCAATTGGCAAACAAACTTTAATTCTAAAAAATGGTGGAAAGAAAAGCTTTTCTTATGAAACCAAAGCATCAATGTCATTCATCCCAATGAGGAGAATGAGTTTATGGGGCCCAATCACGGAAAGAAAGAATATTACTATTTGAATCTGTGTTTGTCCTAGTTGACAAATGAACTTTGATTCTAAAAAATGGTGGGAACAAAAGCTTTTTAAATGAAACCAAAGAATCAATGTCATTCATCTTATTAGGGAGAATGAGTATATGGTGCCCAATCATGAAAAGAGAGGAGATTATTATGCGAATCTATGTTTGTCCTATTTGACAAATGAACTTTGACTCTAAAAAATAATGGAAAGAGAAGCTTTTCTTACGAAACTAAAGCATCAATGTCATTTATCCTAATGGGTAGAACGAGTTTGGGGTGCCCAATCTTGAAAAAAGAGGATATTACTATATGAATCCATGTTGGACCCATGGCAAACAAATTTTAATTCTAAAAAATGGTGGAAAGGAAAGCTTTTCTTATGAAACCAAAGCATCAATGTCATTCATCCCAATGAGGAGAATGAGATTATGGTGCCCAATCATGAAAAGAAAGAAGATTATTATGTGAATTCGTGTTTGTCCTAATTCACAAATAAATTTTAGCACTAAAAAATGATGAAAAGAAAAGCTTTTATTAAGAAACCAAAGCATCAATGTCATTCATCCCAATGAGTAGAATGAGTTTAGGGTGCGTAATCTTGAAAAAAAAAAGATTACTGTGTGAATCCATGTTTGTCCCAATTGGCAAACAAAGTTTAATTCTAAAAAATGGTAGAAAGAAAAGCTTTTCTTATGAAACCAAAGCATCAACGTCATTCGTCCCACTAAGAAGAATGAGTTTATGGTGCCCAATCATGAAAAGAAAGGAGATTACTATGCGAATTTGTGTTTATCCTAATTGGGAAACAAACTTTGGTTCTAAAAAATGGTGGGAACAAAACTTTTTAAATGAAACCAAAGCATCAATGTCATTCATCCTATTGAAGAGAATGACTTTATAGTGCCCAATCATAAAAAGAAAGGAGATTACTATATGAATCTGTGTTTTTCCTAATTGACAAACGAACTTTGATTCTAAAAAATGGTGGGAGCAAAAACTTTTGAAATGAAACCAAAGCATTAATGCCATCTATAGAAATGCGGGAATGAGTTTATTGTTTCTAATCATCAAGAGAAAGGTGATTATTATGTGAATTCGTATTTAGCCTAATTGACAAATGAACTTTAACTAAAAAAAATGATGGATAGAGAAGCTATTCATATGAAACCAAAGCATTAATGCCATCTATAGAAATGCAGGAATGAGTTTATGCAGGAATGAGTTTATGCCATCTATAGAAAAACATTTGAAATGAAACCAAAGCATTAATGCCATCTATAGAAATGCGGGAATGAGTTTATGGTTTCTAATCATCAAGAGAAAGGTGATTATTATGTGAATCCGTGTTTAGCCTAATTGACAAATGAACTATAACTAAAAAAAATGATGGATAGAGAAGCTATTCATATGAAACTAAAGCATCAATGTCATTTATCCCAATGAGGAGAATGAGATTATGGTGCCCAATCTTGAAAAGAAAGGAGATTACTATGTGAATCTATGTTTGTCCCAGTTGGCAAACAAACTTTAATTCTAAAAAATGGTGGAAAGAAAAGCTTTTCTTATAAAACTAAAGCATCAATGTCATTCATCCCAATAAGGAGAATGAGTTTATGGTGCCCAATCATGAAAAGAAAGGAGATTACTATATGAATCCATGTTTGTCCTAATTAGCAAACAAAGTTTGATTCTAAAAAATGGTGGGAACAAAAGCTTTTTAAATGAAACCAAAGCATCAATGTCATTCTTCCTATTGAGGAGAATAAGTTTATGGTGCCCAATCATGAAAAGAAAGGAGATTATTATGCGAATCTATATTTGTCCCAACTGACAAATGAACTTTTACTCTAAAAAATGACGTAAAGAGAAGCTTTTCTTATGAAACCAAAGCATCAATGTGATTTATCTTAATGGGTAGAACGAGTTTGTGGTGCCTAATCTTGAAAAAAAAGGATATTACTCTGTGAATCTGTGTTGGACCCAATTGGCAAACAAATTTTAATTCTAAAAAATGGTGGAAAGAAAAGCTTTTTTTATGAAACCAAAGCATCAATGTCATTCATCCCATTGAGGAGAATGAGATTATGGTGCCCAATCATGAAAAGAAAGAAGATTATTATGCGAATTCATGTTTGTCCCAATTCATGAATGAACTTTAGCACTAAAAAATGATGGAAGGAAAAGCATTTATTAAGAAACCAAAGCATCAATCCATTCATCTCAATGAGTAGAATAAGTTTAGGGTGCCCAGTCTTGAAAAAAAAGAAGATTACTATGTGAAACCATGTTTGTCCCAATTGTCAAAAAGCTTTAATTCTAAAAAATGGTGGAAAGAAAAGCTTTTCTTATGAAACCAAAGCATCAACGTCATTCATCCCAATAAGGAGAATGTGTTTATGGTGCCTAATCATGAAAATAAAGGAGACTACTATGCGAATCTGTGTTAGTCCTAATTGACAAATGAACATTGATTCTAAAAAATGGAGGGAACAAAAGCTTTTTAAATGAAACCAAAGCATCAATGTCATTCATCCTATTGAGGAGAATGAGTTTATGGTGCCTAATCATGAAAAAAAAGGAGATTACTATGTGAGTCCGTGTTTTTCTTAATTGACAAACGAACTTGATTCTAAAAAATGGAGGGAACAAAAGCTTTTTAAAGGAAACCAAAGCATCAATGCCATTAATTGAAATGCAGGGAATGAGTTGATGGTGCCAATCATGAAAAGAAAGGAGATTATTATGCAAATTCGTGTTTATCCTAATTGACAAATGAACTTTTACTCTAAAAATGGATGGAAAGAGAAGCTTTTCTTATGAAATCAAAGCATCAATACCATTTATCCTAATGGGTAGAATGAGTTTGTGGTGCCCAATCTTGAAAAGAAAAGGTATTACCACGTGAATCCATGTTGGACCCAATTGCCAAACAAATTTTAATTTAAAAAAACGGTGGAAAGGAAAGCTCTTCTTATGAAACCAAAGCATCAATGTCATTCTTCCCAATGAGGAGAATGAGATTATGGTGCCCAACCATGAAAAGAAAGAAGATTATTATGTGAATCCATGTTTGTCCCAATTCATAAATGAAATTTAGCACTAAAAAATGATTGAAAGAAAAGCTTTTATTAAGAAACCAAAGCATCAATGTCATTCATGCCAATGAGTAGAATGAGTTTATGGGCCCTAATCATGAAAAGAAAAGAGATTACTATGTGAATCCATGTTTGTCCTAATTGACAAACGAACTTTAATTCTAAAAAATGGTGGGAACAAAAGCTTTTTAAAGGAAACCAAAGCATTAATGCCATTTATAGAAATGGGAGGAATGAGTTTATGGTGCCCAATCATGAAAAGAAAGGAGATTATTATGTGAATTCATGTTTGTCCTAATTGGCAAATGAACTTCAACTCAAAAAAATGTTGGAAAGAGAAGCTATTCTTATGAAACTAACACATCAATGTCATTAATCCTAATGAGGAGAATAAGCTTATGGTGCCTAATCTTGAAAAGAAATGAAATTACAATGCAAATCTGTGTTTGTCCCACTTGGCAAACAAACTTTAATTCTAAAAAATGATGGAAAGAAAAGCTTTTCCTAAGAAACCAAAGCATTAATGTCATTCATCCCAATGAGGAGAATGAGTTTATGGTGCCCAATCTTGAAAAGAAAGGAGATTACTATGTAAATCTGTGTTTTTCCCAATTGCCAAACAAACTTTAATTCTAAAAAATGGTGGAATGAAAAGCTTTTCTTACGAAACCAAAGCATCAATATCATTCATCCCAACGAGGATAATGAGTTTATGGTGCCCAATCATGAAAAAAATGAGATTATGATGTGAATCTAGGTTTGTCCTAATTGACAAACGAACTATGATTCTAAAAAATGAAGGGAGCAAAAGCTTTTTAAAGGAGACCAAAGCATCAATGCCTTTAATCAAAATATGGGGAATGAGTTGGTTGAGCCCAATCATGAAAAGAAAGGAGGTTATTGTGCGAATCTATGTTTGTCCTGATTGACAAATGAACTTTACTCTAAAAAATGATGGAAAGAGAAGCTTTTCTTATAAAACCAAAGTATCAATGTCATTTATCCTAACGGGTAGAATGAGATTGTCGTTCCCAATCTTGAAAAGAAAGGATATTACTATATGAATCCGTGTTGGACCCAATTGGCAAATAGATTTCAATTCTAGAAAATGGTGGAAAGAAAAGCTTTTCTTATGAAACCAAAGCATCAATGTCATTCATCCTAATAAGGAGAATGAGATTATGGTGCCCAATCATGAAAATAAAAAAGATTACTATGTGAATCCATGTTTGTCCCAATTTGCAAATGAACTTTAGCACTAAAAAATGATGAAGAAAAGCTTTTAGTAAGAAACCAAAGCATCAATGTCATTCATCCCAATGAGTAGAATGAGTTTTTGGCAACCAATCTTTAAAAGAAAGGAGATTACTATGTGAATCCGTGTTTGTCCCAATTGGAAAACAAACTTTAGTTCTAAAAAATGGTGGAAAGAAAAGCTTTTCTTATGAAACCAAAGCATCAATGTCGTTCATCCTAATGAGGAGAATGAGTTTATAGGGCCCAATCATGAAAAAAAGGCGATTACTACGTGAATCCGTGTTTGTCCCAATTAACAAACGAACTTTGATCCTAAAAAATGGTGAAAACAAAACCTTTTCTTGTGAGATCAAAGCATCAATGTCATTCATCCCAGTGAGGCGAATGAGTTTATGGGGCCTAATCATGAAAAGAAAGGAGATTACTATGTGAATCCGTGTTTGTCCCAATTGACAAACAAACTTTGATTCTAAAAAATGGTGGGAAAAAAAGCTTTTTAACAGAAACCAAAGCATTAATGCCATTTATAGAAATGCAGCGAATGAGTTTATAGCGCCCATTCATGAAAAGAAAGGAGATTATTATGTGAATCTAGGTTTGTCTCAATTGATAAATGAACTTTAACTCAAAAAAATTATGGAAAGAGAAGCTATCCTTATGAAACTAAAGCATCAATGTCATTCATCCCAATGAGGAGAATGAGTTTATGGTGCCTAGTGTTGCAAAGAAAGGAGATTACTATATGAATTCATGTTTGGCCCAATTGGCAAACAAACTTTAATTCTAAAAAATGGTGAAAAGAAAAGTTTTTCGTATGAAACCAAAGCATCAATATCATTTATCCCAATGAGTAAAACGTGTTTATGGTGCCTAATCTTGAAAAGAAAGGAGATTACTATGTGAATCCATGTTTGTCCTAATTGGCAAACAAACTAATTCTATAAAATGGTGAAAATAAAAGCTTTTCTATTGAATCCAAAGCATCAATGTCATTCATCCCAATAAGGAGAGTGAGTTTATGGTGCTCAATCTTGAAAGGAAAAGGCATTACTATGTGAATCCATGTTTGTCCCAATTGGCAAACAAACTTTAATTGAAAAAAATGGTGGAATGAAAGGCTTTTTTTACGAATTCAAAGCATCAATCTTATTCATTCCAATGAGGAGAATGAGTTTTTGGTGCCCAATTATAAAAAAAAGGTGATTACTATATGTATCTATGTTTTTCCCAATTAACAAACTAACTTTGATTCTAAAAAATGGTGGGAACAAAAGCTTTTTAAAGGAAACTAAAGCATTAATGCCATTTATCAAAATGCGGGGAATGAGTTTATGGTCCCAATCATGAAAAGAAAGAAGAGTATTATGTGAATCTGTGTTTCTCCTAATTGACAAATAAACTTTAACTCTAAAAATTGATGAAAACAGAACCTTTTCTTATAAAACTGAAGCGCTAATGTCATTCATCCCAATAAGAAGAATGGGTTTATGGTGCCGAATCCTAAAAAAAAAAGAAGATTACTATGTGAATCCGTGTTTGTCCCAATTGGCAATCAAACTTTAATTCTAAAAAATGGTCAAAAGAAAAACTTTTCTATTGAAGCCAAAGTGTCAGTGTCACTTATCCCAATGAGGAGAATGAGTTTATAGTGCCAATCTTGAAAAGAAAGGACATTACTATGTGAATCCATGTTTGTCCCAATTGGCAAACAAACTTTAATTCTAAAAAATGGTGGAATGAAAAACTTTTCTTACAAAACCAAAGCATCAATGTCATTCATCCCAAAGAGGAGAATGAGTTTATGTGCCTAATCATGAAAAGGAAGAAGATGGAGAATAAGTTTATGTACCCAATCATGAAAAGAAAAGAGACTACAATGTGAATCCCTCTTTGTCCCAATTCATAAACAAACTTTGATTCTAAAAAATGGTGGGAACAAAAGCTTTTTAAAGGAAACCAAAGCATTAATGCCATTTATCAAAATGCAGGGACTGAGTTTATATGCCCAATCATGAAAAGAAATGAGACTATTATCTGAATCCGTTTTTGTCCCAATTGACAAATGAACTTTAACTCTAAAAAATGGTGAAAAGAGAAGCTTTTATTATAAATGAAAGCATCAATGTCTTTCATCCCAATGAGAAGAATGAGTTGATGGTACCCAATCATAAAAAGAAAGGATATTACTATGTGAATCTGTGTTTGTCCCATTGACAAATGAACTTTAATGCTAAAAAATGATTGAAAGTGAAGCTTTTCTTAAGAAACCAAAGCATCAATGTCATTTATCCGAACAAAGAGTATGAGTTTATGGTGCCTAATAATGAAAAGAAAGGAGATTACTATGTGAATCCATGTTTGTCCCAATTGGCAAATAAACTTTGATTCAAAAAAATGGTTGGAACAAAAGCTTTTTAAAGTAAACCAAAGCATCAATGCCATTTATCAAAATGCAAGGATTGAGTTTATGGCGCCCAATCATGAAAAGAAAGGAGATTACTATGTAAATCCGTGTTTGTCCCAGTTGACAAATAAACTTTAACTCTGAAAAAATGATGGAAAGAGAAGCTTTTCTTATAAAACCAAAGCATCAATGTCATCCATCCCAATAAGGAAAATGAGATTATCATGCCCAATTATGAAAAGAATGGAGATTATTATGTGAATCCGGGTTTGTCCCAATAGATAAATGAACTTTAACACTAAAAAATGATGAAAAGAAAAGCTTTTCTTAAGAAACCAAAGCGTCAATGTCATTCATCCCAACAAGGAGAATGAGTTTATGGTGCCTAATCTTGAAAAAAAAGGAGATTGCTATGTGAATGCGTGTTTGTGCCAATTGGCAAACAAACTTTAATTCTAAAAAATGGTGGAAAGAAAAGCTTTTCTTATGAAACCAAAGCATCAATGTCATTCATCCCAATGAGGAGAATGAGTTCATGGTGCCTAATTTTGAAAAGAAAGATGATTACTATGTGATTTCGTGTTTGACCCAATTGACAATCGAGCTTTGATTCTAAAAAATGGTAGGAACAAAAACATTTTAATTGAAACCAAAGCATTACTGTCATTCATTTCAACGAGGACAATGAGTTTATGGTGCCCAATCGAGAAAAAAAAGAGAATACTATATGAATCCGTGTTTGTCCTAATTGACAAACAAATTTTGATTCTAAAAAAGGGTGGGAACAAAAGCTTTTTAAAGGAAACCAAAGCATCAATGCCATTTATCAAAATGCAAAGAATATGTTTATGGTGCCCAATCATGAAAAGAATGGAGATTACTATGTAAATTCATGTTTGTCCAATTGACAAATGAACTTTAACTCTAAAAAATGAAGGAAAGAAAAGCTTTTCTTATGAATCCAAAGCATCTATATCATTCATCCCAATAAGGAGAATGAGATTATAGTGCCTAATTATGAAAAGAAAGGAGATTATTATGTGAATCTGTGTTTGTCCCAATAGACAAATGAACTTTAACACTAAAAACTGATGGAAGGAAAAGCTTTTCTTAAGAAACCAATGCATCAATGTCATTTATCCCAATAAGGAGAATGAGTTTATGGTGCCTAATCTTGAAAAAGAAGAGATTACTATGTGAATGCATGTTTGTCCCAATTGGCAGACAAAACTTTAATTCTAAAAAATAGTGGATAGAAAAGCTTTTCCTATGAAACCAAAGATCAATGTCATTCATCCCAATGAGAGAATGAGTTTACGGTGCCCAAGTTTGAAAAGAAAGGTGATTACAATGTGAATCTGTGTTTAACCCAATTAACAATCGAGCTTTGATTCTAAAAAATGGTGGGAACAAAAACATTGTAATTAAAACTAAAGCATCAATGTCATTCATCTCAATGAGGACAATGAGTTTATGGTGCCCAATTAAGAAAAGAAAGGAGAATACTATGTGAATCCATGTTTGTCCCAATTGACAAATGAAATTTGATTCTAAAAAAGGGTGGGAACAAAAGCTTTTTAAAGGAAGCCAAAGCATCAATGCCATTTATCAAAATACGAGGAATGAGTTTATGGTGCCTAGTATTGAAAAGAAAGGAGATTATTATATGAATACGTATTTGTCCCAATTGAAAAATGAACTTTAACTCAAAAACAAAGATGGAAATAGAAGCATTTCTTATGAAACCAAAGCATCAATGTCATTATCCCAATGAGGAGAATGAGTTTATGGTGCCCAATCTTGAAAAGAAAGCTCTTACCATATGAATTCGTGTTTGTCCTAATTGGCAAATAAACTTTAATTCTAAAAAATGGTGGAATGAAAAGCCTATCTTAAAAAACCAAAGCATCAATGCCATTGATCCCGATGAGGAGAATGAGTTCGTGGTGCCCAACCATGAAAAGAAAGGAGATTACGATGTGGATCCGTATTTTGTCCTAATTGAAAATTGAACTTTGATTCTAGAAAATAGTAGGAACAAAAGCTTTTTAAAGTAAACCAAAGCATCAACGCTATTAATCAAAATGCAGGGAATGAGTTCATGGTGCCTAACCCTGAAAAGAAATAAGATTATTATGCCAATCTGTGTTTGTCCTAATTGCCAAATGAACTTTAACTCCAAAAAATGATGGAAAGAGAAACTTTTCTTATGAAACCATAGCATCAATGTCATTTATCCTAAGGAGTTGAATGAGTTTGTGGCGCCCAATCATGAAAAGAAAAGAGATTACTATGTGAATCCGTTTTGGTCCCAATTGGCAAACAATCATTAAATTAGAAAAATGGTGGATAGAAAAGCTTTTCTTACGAAACCAAAGCATCAATGACATTCTTCCCAATGAGAATGAGTTTATGGTGCCCAATTTTGAAAAGAAAGGTGATTAGTATGTGAATCCGTGTTTGACCCAACTGACAATCGAGCTTTGATTCTAAAAAATGTGGGAACAAAAACATTGTAATTAAAACCAAAGCATCAATGTCATTCATCTTAATGAGGACAATGAGTTTATGGTGCCCAATCAAGAAAAAAAAGGAGAATACTATGTGAATCCATGTTTGTCCCAATTGACAAATGAACTTCGATTCTAAAAAAACGGTGGGAACCAAAGCTTTTTAAAGGAAAGCAAAGCATCAATGCCATTTATCAAAATACGGGAATGAGTTTATGGTGCCCAATCTTGAAAAGAAAGGAGATTATTATGTGAATACGTGTTTGTCCCAATTGACAAATGAACTTTAACTTAAAAAAATGATGGAAAGAGAAGCATCTCTTATGAAACTAAAGCATCAATGTCATTATCCCAATGAGGAGAATGAGTTTATGGTGCCGAATCTTGAAAAGAAAGCTTATTACTATGTGAATCCGTGTTTGTCCCAATTGGCAAATGAACTTTAATTCTAAAAAATGGTGGAATGAAAAGCTTTTCTTACGAAACCAAAAGCATCAATGTCATTGATCCCAATGAGGAGAATGAGTTTATGGTGCCCAATCATGAAAAGAAAAGAGATTACAAAGTGGATCTGTATTTGTCCCAATTGACAAATGAACTTTGATTCTAGAAAATGGTAGGAACAAAAGCTTTTTAAAGTAAACCAAAGCATCAACGCCATTAATCAAAATCCAGGGAATGAGTTCATGGTGCCCAACCAAGAAAAGAAACGAGATTATTATACGAATCCATGTTTGTCCCAATTACCAAATGAAACTTAACTCTAAAAAATGATGGAAAGAGAAGCTTTTCTTATGAAATCAAAGCATGAATGTCATTTATCCTAAGGAGTTGAATGAGTTTGTGGTGCCCAATCATGGAAAAAAAGGAGATTACTATGTGAATTCGTGTTGGTCCCCATTGGCAAACAATCATTAAATCAGAAAAATGATGGATAGAAAAGCTTTTCTTACGAAACCAAAGCATCAATGTCATTTTTCCCAATAAGGAGAATGAGTTTATGGTGCCCAATTTTGAAAAGAAAGGTGATTACTATATGATTCTGTGTTTGCCCCAATTGACAATCGAGCTTTGATTCTAAAAAATAGTGGGAACAAAAACATTGTAATTGAAACTAAAGCATCAATGTCATTCATCTCAATGAGGACAATGAGTTTATGGTGCCCAATCAAGAAAAGAAAGGGGTGAATCCATGTTTATCCTAATTGACAAATGAACTTTGATTTTAAAAAAGGGTGGGAACAAAAGCTTTTTAAAGAAAACCAAAGCATCAATGCCATTTATCAAAATACGGGGAATGAGTTTATAGTGCCCAATTTGGAAAAAAAAGGAGATTATTATGTGAATACATGTTTGTCCCAATTGACAAATGAACTTTAACTCAAAAAAAATGATGGAAATAAAAGCATTTCTTATGAAACCAAAGCATTAATGTCATTATCCCAATAAGGAGAATAAGTTTATGATGCCCAATCTTGAAAAGAAAGCTCATTACAATGTGAATCCATGTTTGCCCTAATTGGCAAACGAACTTTAATTCTAAAAAATGGTGGATTGAAAAGCTTTTCTTACAAAACCAAAGCATCAATGTCATTGATCCCAGTAAGGAGAATGAGTTTATGGTGCCAAATCATGAAAAGAAAAGAGATTACGATGTGGATCCATATTTATCCTAATTGACAAATGAGCTTTGATTCTTGAAAATGGTAGGAATAAAAGCTTTTTAAAGTAAACCAAAGCATCAATGCTATTAATCAAAATGCAGGGAATGAGTTCATGGTGCCCAACTGTGAAAAGAAACGAGTTTATTATGCGAATCCGTGTTTGTACCAGTTGCCAAATGAACTTTAACTCTAAAAAATGATGGAAAGAAAAGCTTTTCTTATGAATCCAAAGCATTAATGCCATTTATCCTACGGAGTTGAATGAGTTTGTGGTGCCCAGTCACAAAAAAAAAGAGATTACTATGTGAATCCGTATTGGTCCCAATTGGCAAACAATCATTAAATTAGAAAAATGGTGGATAGAAAGCTTTTCTTATGAGACCAAAGCATCAATGTCATTCCTCCCAATGAGGAGAATGAGTTTATGGTGCCTAATTTTCAAAAGAAAGGTGATTACTATGTGAATTAGTGTTTAACCCAATTAACAATCGAGCTTTGATTCTAAAAAATGGTGGGAACAAAAACATTATAATTGAAACCAAAGTATCAATGTCATTCATCTCTATGAGGACAATGAGTTTATGATGCCTAATCAAGAAAAGAAAAGAGAATACTATATGAATCTATGTTTGTGAAATGAACTTTGATTCCAAAAAGTGGTGGAACAAAAGCTTTTTAAAGGAAACCAAAACATCAATGCCATTTATCGAAATGCGGGGAACGCATTTATGGTACCCAATCATGAAAAGAAAAGAGATTATTATGTGAATCTGTATTTGTCTTAATTGGAAAATGAACTTTAACTCTAAAAAATGATGGAAAGAGAAGCTTTTCTTATGAAACTAAAGCATCAATTTCGTTCATCCTAATAAGGAGAATGAGAATATGGTGCCCAATCATTAAACAAAAAGACATCACTATGTGTATCCGTGTTTGTCCCAATTGACAAATAAACTTTAACTCTAAAAACTGATAGAAAGAAAAGATTTTCTTATGAAACCAAAGCATCAATGTCATTCATCCCAATGAGGAGATAGAAAGAAAAGATTTTCTTATAAAACCAAAGCATCAATGTCATTCATCCCAATGAGGAGATTAAGTTTATGGTGCCGAATCATGAAAAGAAATGAGATTATTATGTGTATCCATGTTTGTCTCAATTGGAAAATGAACTTTAACTCTAAAAAATGATGGAAAAAGAAGCTTTTATTACGAAACCAGAGTATCAATGCCATTCATCCCAATGTAAAGAATGAGTTTATGGGGCCTAATCATTAAAAGAAAAGACATCACTATGTGAATTCGTGCTTGTCGCAATTGGCAAACAAACTTTGATTCTAGAAAAAGGTGGGAACAAAAGCTTTTTAAAGGAAACCAAAGCATCAATGCCATTTATCGAAATATAGGGAATGAGTTTATGGTGCCCAATCTTGAAAAGGAAGGAGATTATTATGTGAATCCATGTTTGTTCTAATTAACAAATGAACATTAACTTGAAAAAATGATGGAAAGAGAAGCTTTTCATATGAAACCAAAACATCAATGTCATTATCCCAATGAGGAGAATAAGCTTATGGTGATCAATCTTAAAAAGAAAGGAGATTACTATGTGAATCTAGGTTTGTCCCAACTGGAAAACAAACTTTGATTCTAAAAAATGGTGGGAACAAAAACATTTTAAATGAAACCAAAGTGTCAATGTCATTCATCCTAATGTGAATAATGAGTTTATGGTGCCCAATCATGAAAAGAAAGGAGATTACTATGTGAATCTGTGTTTGTCCCAGTTGACAAATGAACTTTAACTCAAAAAATGATAGAAAGTGAAGCTTTTCTTGTGAAACCAAAGCATCGATGTCATTCATACGAATGAGGACAATGAGATTATGGCGCCCAATCATTAAAAGAAAGGACATCACATGTGAATCTGTGTTTGTCCCAATTGACAAATAAACTTTAACTCTAAAAAATGATGGAAAGAAAAGCTTTTCTTATGAAACCAAAGCATCAATGTCATTCATCCCAATAAGGAGAATGAGTTTGTAGTGTCCATTCATGAAAAGAAAAGAGATTATTATATGTATTCGTGTTTTTCTCAATTGGAAAATGAACTTTAACTCTAAAAAATAATGGAAAAAGAAGCTTTTCTTATGAAACAAAGTATCAATGTCATTAACCCCAATATGGAGAATGAGTTTATGTGGCCCAATCTTGAAAAAAAAGGTGATTACTGAGTCAATCCGTGTTTCACCCAATTGACAAACGAACTTTGATTCTAAAAAATGGTCAGAACAAAAACATTTTAAATGAAACCAAAGTGTCAATGTCATCCATCCCAATGAGGACAATGAGTTTATAGTGCCCAATCAAGAAAAGAAAGAAGAATACAATGTCAATCCGTGTTTGTCACAATTAGCAAATGAACTTTGATTCTAAAAAAGGGTGGGAACAAAAGCTTTTAAAGGAAATCAAAGCATCAATGCCATTTATCGAAATGCAAGGAATGAATTTATGTGCCCAATCCTGAAAAAAAGGCGATTATTATGTGAATCCATGTTTGTCTTAATTGACAAATGAACTTAAACTCAAAAAAATGATGGAAAGAGAAGCTTTTCTTATGAAACCAAAACATCAGTGTCATTATCCTAATAAGGAGAATGAGTTTATGGCGCCCAATCTTGAAAAGAAAAGACATTACTATGTGATCCTTGTTTATGCAATTGGTAAGCAAACTTTAATTCTAAAAAATGGTGGAATGAAAAGTATTTCTTACGAAACCAAAGCATCAATGTCATTCATCCCTATTAGAAGAATGAGTATATAGTGCCCAATCATGAAAAGAAAGGAGATTACGATGTGAATCCATGTTTGTCCTAATTGACAAATAAACTATGATTCTAGAAAATGGTAGGAACAAAAGCTTTTTAAAGGAAACCAAAGCATTAATGTGATTAATCGAAATATGGGGAATGAGTTTGTGGTGCCCAATCATGAAAAGAAACGAGATTATTATGTGAATTTGTGTTTGTCCTAATGGACAAATGGACTTTAACTCTAAAAAATGATGGAAATGGATGCTTTTCTTATGAAACCAAAGCATCAATATCATTTATCCTAATAAGTTGAATGAGTTTGTGGCACCCAATCCTGAAAAGAAACAAGATTATTATGTAAATCCATGTTGGTCCCAATTGGCAAACAAATTTTAATTCAGAAAAATAGTGGAAAGAAAAGCTTTTCTTAACAAACCAAAGCATCAATGTTATTCTTCCCAATGAGGAGAATGAGTTTGTGGTGCTAAATCTTGAAAAGAAAGGAGATTATTATGTGAATCAGTGTTTGTATCAATTGACAAATGAACTTTAACACTAAAAAATGATTGAAAGTGAAGCTTTTCTTGTCAAACCAAAGCATCAATGTCATTCATCCCAATGAGTGAAACGAGTTTATGGTGCCTAATTTTGAAAAGAAAGGATATTACAATGTGAATTCGTGTTTGTCCTAATTGGCAAACAAACTTTGATTCTAAAAAGTGGTGGAACAAAAGCTTTTTAAAGGAAACCAAAGCATTAATCCCATTTATTGAAATGTTTGGAATGCGTTTATGGTGCCCAATCATGAAAAGAAAAGAGATTATTATGTGAATCTGTGTTTGTCCTAATTGACAAATGAACATTAACTCGAAAAAATGATGGAAAGAGAAGCTTTTCATGAAACCAAAACATCAATGTCATTATCCTAATGAGGAGAATGAGATTATGGTGCCCAATCATTAAACGAAAGGACATCACTATGTGAATCCGTGTTTGTCCCAATTGACAAATGAACTTTAACTCTAAAAACTGATGGAAAGAGAAGCTTTTCTTATGAAGCCAAAGCTTCAATGCCATTCATCCAAATGAGGAGAATGAGTTTATGGTTCCCAATCATGAAAGGATAGAAGATTATTTTGTGTATCCGTGTTTGTCTCAATTAGAAAATGAACTTTAACTCTAAAAAATGATGGAAAGAGAAGCTTTTCTTATGAAACCAAAGTATCAATGTCATTCATCCTAATGCGAAGAATGAGTTTATGGGGCTCAATCATTAAAAGAAAGGGCATCACTATGCGAGTGCTTGTCATAATTGGCAAATGAACTTTGGTTCTAAAAAGGGGTGGGAATAAAACCTTTTTAAAGGAAACCAAGGCATCAATGCCATTTATCGAAATGTAGGGAATGAGTTTATGGTGCCCAATCTTGAAAAAAAAGGATATTATTATGTGAATCTATGTTTGCCCTAATTGACAAATGAACATTAACTTGAAAAAATGATGGAAAGAGAAGCTTTTCATATGAAACCAAAACATCAATGTCATTATCCCAATGAGGAGAATGAGATTATGGTGCCCAATCATTAAATGAAAGGACATCATTATGTGAATCCATGTTTGTCCCAATTGGCAAATGAACTTTAACTCTAAAAACTAATGGAAATAGAAGCTTTTCTTATGAAGCCAAAGCTTCAATGCCATTCATCCCAATGAGGAGAATGACTTTATGGTGCCTAATCATGAAAAGAAAGGAGATTATTTTGTGTATCCGTGTTTGTCTCAATTAGAAAATGAACTTTAACTCTAAAAAATGGTGAAAAGAAAAGCTTTGCTTATGAAACCAAAGTCTCAATGTCATTCATCCCAATATGGAAACTGAGTTTGTGGGGCTCAATCATTAAAAGAAAGGACATCACTATGTGAATCCGTGCTTGTCGCAACTGGCAAATGAACTTTGATTCTAAAAAGGGGTGGGAACAAAAGTGTTTTAAAGGAAACCAAAGCATCAATGCCATTTATCAAAATACAGGGAATAAGTTTACGGTGCCTAATCTTGAAAAGAAAGGAGATTATTATATGAATCTGTGTTTGTCCTAATTGACAAATGAACATTAACTCCAAAAAATGATGGAAAGAGAAGCTTTTTATATGAAACCAAAACATCAATGTCATTATCCTAATGAGGAGAATGAGCTTATGGTGATCAATCTTGAAAAGAAAAGAGATTACTATATGAATCTATGTTTGTCCCAATTGGCAAACAAACTTCGATTCTAAAAAATGGCGGGAACAAAAACATTTTAAATGAAACCAAACATCAATGTCATTCATCCTAATGAGAACAATGAGTTTATGGTGCCCAATCATGAAAAGAAAGGAGATTACTATGTGAATCTGTGTTTGTCCAAATTGACAAATGAACTTTAACTCAAAAAAATGGTAGAAAGTGAAGCTTTTCTTGTGAAACGAAAGCACCAATGTCATTCATACCAATGAAGACAATGAGATTATGATGCCCAATCATTAAATGAAAGGACATCACTAT
>JBBYHK010017716.1:0-10985 GCA_038382065.1 Adansonia grandidieri | reverse complement strand
TGAAGTTATCCAACAATCCTTCAATGCTTATCTTCTCAATAAAATCATACTTAGTGACGAAGGGCATAACAGTAGATTGCCTTATTGACTCTTCAGTAGGGCATCGATTCCTCCCCTTCATGGACACCTTCTCTAGATATAATCAAATAAGGATGAACCCGTGAGATAAAGCTAAAACATCTTTTGTTATGGAGGATGGGATATTCTACTACAAAGTTATGCCTTTTGAGCTTAAAAATGCAGGGGCCACTTATCAACATCTAGTGAATAAAATTTTTAAAGATCATATTAGGCGATCCATGGAAGTGTATGTCAATAATATGCTTGTAAAAATTGCGCCAATTAAACAACACATAGCCGACCTAAAGGAGACCTTCTAAATCTTATGAAGGTATAATATGAAGTTAAACCAGGCAAAATGCACGTTTGAAGTAGCAACAGAAACATTTTTAGGCTTCATGGTGACCTCTAGAGGAATTGAAGCAAATCCAAAAAAATAAGAGCTATATTAGAGACGACACCTCCTAAGTCAACAAAAGAACTACAACGATTGACGAGAAGAGTTATTGCACTCAACTATTTTGTTTCAAAGCTAGTTGAAAAATGTCTTCCTTTTTCAAACTGCTTAGAGCGGCAACCTGGTATAAATGGATGGAAGAATGCCAAATAGCATTCAACAAATTAAAGTGCTATTTACGCTTGCCACCATTATTAGCGAGCCCTCGACCAGGTGGATACTTTTTCATATATTTGGCCATGTCAGACGAAACAATAGCAGTTGTCTTAGTAACAAAAGAAAGAGGGATTCAGCGACCTGTCTACTATGTCAGTAGAGCATTTCAAGCAGGGGAAGTTAATTACACCAAAACAGAAAAACTGATTTTTGCACTTGTCATAGTTGTCAGGTGATTTGACAATTCTTCCAAGCACATCCATCGCTGTACTTATGGATCATCCTATAAAAGACATGCTATGAAAAGTCGATTCAGTTGGAAAAATGATCCAATAGAGCATAAAGCTAAGGGAATTTGGGTTGGCATATAGCCCTAGAAGAACAATTAAAGCATAAATATTAGCATACTTTGTCGCCAAATGCTCTTTCTTACAACCCATCTAGCCTCCGAACGTCACTAAAGAAAAATAGCAATAGGTGAGTGAATTTAACAAACTCGGTGACCAAAAACTTTATGCTGATGGGTCATCGATAAAGAAAGGTTAGGAGATGGCATCCTCCTTTTTTATCCCTATGGTCAAGAATGGCACTATGCCTTATCATTCAAATTTGCGACCTCAAACAATGCCACAGAATATGAGGCCCTGATTGCAGGAATTAAGTTGGCTAAAAACCTAGGTGCCACTTATTTGGAAGCCTACACTAACTCTCAATTAGTGGCAAGTCATATCCACAGGGAATATGAGGTCAAAGACCCAACCTTAGTCAAATACCACAAATGGTATCTGAATTAGTTAAAACTTTTGATCAAGTTACATTCAAAAAGATACCCCGTGATCAAAACAGTAGAGCTAACGTAATTTCCAAGATAGCAAACAGCCTAGAAATTGACCATAAAGGAAAATTCCTCCTAGAATCCGTCAAATCACCAGCCTATGATCGACATGTCTTTAAAATAAACACTAACATTGAAAAAATTGGATGGCCAAAATAAAAGCATTTCTCCAAGAGAACATTGTACTAAAATCCCCACTGCAGCAAAGGCATCCATGTCTGCAATTACTGATGGAATTTTATATAAGAAATCTTTCACTTATTCCTTACTCAGGTGCCTCGACCTGAAAGAAGCATAATACGTGTTAAAAGAAATTCATGAAGAAGTTTGTGGAAATTATTTGGGTGGAAAGGCGCAAGCACAAAAAGCCCTTAGATAAGGATTTTTTTGGCCTACGATAAAGAAGTATGCTACCAATTTAGTCCAAAGGTGTGATAAGTGCCAGAGGTTCACGAAAATATTTAGACAGCCTGTGAAAGCGCTCAAGCAAATTTTCAGCCCCTGGCTCTTCTATGTGTAGGGCATTGACATATTGGGCCACTTCCTGCCAGCAATAAGACAACAAAAATTCTTAGTTGTCAGGTGTGATTACTTTACAAAATAGGTTAAAGTAGAGCCTATAGCCACAATAACAACTTGAACCATGGAAAGTTTTATTTGGAAATTCATTGTGTGTTGATTTGGTGTACTTGACATCATCATAGCATATAATGGGAAACAACTGATTGCAGATAAGGTAAAAGATTTTTGCGAAAGATTTCACATAAGTTTAGTACATAGCTCAGTTGTGCATCCACAATCAATGGACAAGTATTAGCTATGAATAAAAACATACTTCAACCACTTAAGAAGATGTTAAATGATGTGAAAGAGGGCAAAGGAAACATTTGGAATACTATAAGCATTCAGAACCACCGAATATCAAACAACCAGAGCCACACATTTCAGCTTGATTTATGGTAATGAGGTAGTCATTCCAGCTAAAATTAGAGTTTGCAGTATCTGAACAACCATTACTAACCCAATATTAAATGAATCACACTTGAGAGCAAACTTGGACCTGCTTGAAGAAAGTAAAGAAGATGCCTCAACCTACATGGCGATTAGAGCACACCAAGTATCAAGATATTACAACAAAAGAGTGAAGTATAGGCAATTTCAAGTTGACGATCTGGTCCTAAGAAATTTTGAGGCGAGCTAGCCAATGGGTTAAAAAAAAAAGAAACTATCTCCAAATTGGGAAAGACCTTAACAAATTGCCAAAGTGAAATGTTTTAGAGCTTGCAAGTTAACAAATATAGCAGGTAAACATTTGCCTAATACATGGAATGCCATCCACCTTAAAAATATTATATGTAAAGAACTCTGCACAATACATTTTCAAAACTTTATCTACTCACCATGCAATTATCTTGAAAATCAACAAAGGCTAACATTTTGCCTAAATAAAGACTTCTCACAGTCAACATGCAATTATCTTGCAAATCAACAAAGGTTTATATTAGGCCTAAATAAAGACCTCTCATGGTCAACATGCAATTATCTTGCAAATCAATAAAGGTTGACATTAGGCCAAAATAAAGACCTCTCACAGTCACCATGTCATAACCTTGTCGATCTACTAAAATAGAGACCTTACAAGGTTAAGGAAAATAAGACCTCACACGGTCTAAAGGTTTCACATAGCTAAAAAATGTGATCCTTCATGGTTAAATAAAAGCTATGACACTTTGCACGAATTATAAGATAAACATTTGATCTAAAAGTTATGAATTCTTTATATTTGATCTAAAAGTTATGAGTTTTTATAATTACAAAAATCTTTGACTTTACAAAATTTATCCTAACTAGAGGAAGTCAGATCTACTTGCTCGCCTTCTTCCCTACCATCTTTGCCTGACTTTTTAGTCTCCTCTTCTGACACAGGAGTAATGAATGTTGAATCTTTGGGGCATATCTCCTCAACTTGCTATTGAGTTGGCATCAGTACATCAAACTCTGAAGGAAGGGCTACAAGTTATGAAAATTTGATGTCCCTTAAATCTAATAGGCCCCTTAGAAACTGCACTCTGTAAGGAGCGCCCTGTCTGTTGGGCCAAAACCTTTGACTGATTGATTAAATACATGGAAACATAAGTTTAGCCCATTTATCCCCTATTGCACCAAAACCTTGGGATATGGTCCAAGTTTGTTGGGCCAAAACCTTTGACTCAATATGGATGATGGATTTTGGCCAATCATAAGAATGAAGGCTGACGTTTGTGAAACAAGGTTGGTTAAATTAAAATAACTAAAGCAAGGACAAGAGTTTCACTTGATTTAAGAGTTTTGATTAAGTTAAAACTCTTCCATCCTAAGTCAAGCTACGGCTAGGATTAAGCTATTATATAAAAACTTATTGGGATAGAAAAATTAAGATGTTTTCTTTTGACCTAAATTGAGAGAAAAATATTTGTAGGGGTTACAAAATAAATAAGGTTTATCTCTCTTTTGTCGTCACCTATTCTTCTATTCTTGTTCTTTTTTTCACCACCTTTATCCTTGAATAGTTCTTGGTTCTTGATTAGGAAAAGAGAAAAACTATCTTTTGGTTGAGGGTTGATAATGCTTTTACTAGCACTAAAGAACCACTGGGCCTCAAGAAGGCTTGAACAGTCATCTTTATGGATAATTATTAAAGACCAGACATGTATGCTGCTCATGGTCTTCAAGAAATCCTCTAAGAGGCCTAGCCGATTTCTTTCAAGATTCTTAAGGTTGAATTGTTTTAGATTTTGACATCTAAAGTCAAGATAATTTATGATCATATGGATGATTATATCTTGAATAAGTCTTTCCCTCAAGATCCGTAGGGAAGTCCGATTGTTTCTCTGATTACTATTTTTGTTGCTTTATTCTTGATTTTTTTTATTTGTTTTAAAATCTAATATATGCATGAGGCTAACTTTATGAGATATGAGATCCCTCCACATGACATGAACTTTTATGCTTGGCACTTTTGAGACTTCATTTTAATGATCATTTTGCCAAGTCTCAACTAATCATTTGATAACCCTTCAAACTGCCTCGTTCCATTTTTTTTAGTTGGCTTCTTGAATGTGAGCATTGTGGTTGGCCCAGTTGGATTTTCAACTCAAAATCTTGTTTGGTTTCCTAGATGCCCTTTCGATTTTTGTCTGAAACCTTTTTTTAGAGACCATAAGATGTCCTTTCTAATTTTCATCCTAAGACCCTTTCACACTTAATACTTCTTTACCCCGTCTATGTTTATAATGTTAGGCAAGTTATTGTCATCCATTTCGATTAAGATTAAGGTCCCTCTAAAAAACTATTTTACAATATATGATCCTTCCTAGTTTAGGTCTACTTGCCTCAAGCATCCTTATAGATAGGAAAGATCTTTTTTAGCAACAATTCACCTTTGTAAAACTAAAAGGGAAGACTTTTTTATCGTGTGCTCTTATTATTCACTTTAATACATTTGCCCATAATAGATTACTTTTATTCTTTTTTCCTTAACTAGGTTTAGTTGCTCATATCAGTGTCTAACCCATTCAGCTTCCTCTAACTATGCTTCCATTAGAACTTTTAGAGATTAGATCTCGACCTCAATGGTTAAAATATTTTTGGAATTTTTTAAGGAAAAAAGGTGAAGTTTGATATTTGAATCAAGGAGAAATTTCTAAAAAACTAGAATTAATTTCCTCAAAAAAAAAATTGTAAAGCCTTAAAAATTTAGCCTTATATTACTTATGCATGAATCACAACCCAATAATGACATAATAAGAACTTAGTTCAAGGCATAACACGTTGGGAAAGTGGAGATATGGAAGTCATGATTTATGCTTAATTCTAGAAAGCAAGGGATAGCTCACGCTATCTAGCTTTCCATATTTATTCCCAATTCAAACATACCTAAAAAAGGCAAATGATATGTCATTAGGAAGGTAACTTAAGGAGGTTTTGCCTAAAATAGGTAAAAATTCCCAAAAATCATTCCTATGATGAAAATACTTTTTAAATGCAACACTAGCAGCAAAAAGCGAGGAATTACTGTAGCGATCTTAGAAAAATCGCCACGGATTGGTTTGGACTCGAAAAGCTATAAAAAACCATAAAAAAGGCAATGCAATGTGTTTTAAGGGAAAATGTTTAAAAATTCAAGAAAAATCCTTTGGTGAGTCAAAGCAATACGTCATGGGTGCTAGTCATGAGATTTGAGGATTCCAAATAACGAATTATCAAAAAATCATGACTACCGCATATGGACTTAAAAATCATGTATGACAACTTGTTGAAAAGCTAATTCAAATTTCTTTAAGGAAAAATCCTTAAAATTTTGAAAAAATCATTTGATTCATGAAAATAATTTTTTAATCCCACCCATTATTGCTGCCAATAACTAAAAACAAGGAAATTATGATTTTGGTTACCTAGGTGCACTTATGACTCAAACATTTGAATGCCCGAAATAGGGGTCATAATAGTGTGTTAGTGAATCCATCCTAAGTCCACAAAAAAAGGCTCCCAAGCAACTCATTAATCACACATCAAAGTCGACCAAACAGACCAAATTGGCCATTGAACATTCAAATGCTCTTTAACTCTTTACCATAGTTCTTTTCCTTATTTGGGAACCTCTTTTGGGCATACATGAGGCATGAGAAATGCCATTTCTAGTGGCTATAATAGGCCTTAAGCAGTAGCTAAAAGTCACATAAATTTAACCAATCATATAAGGCTGAAGAACAATGCTTTACATTAATTGGCTTAAATATCAATTTAAGATGGTTTGAAAGCATAGTTATTTTAGCCTTTGCAGCCATGAATCTAAGCATTTAAAGTTTTGATTTTACCCCATGTTTGATAGCATCAAATGGTAAGAAAACATATGCCATAGTTGATTTGTTATTTAAACTAATCTGGACTTGGGGTTTTTCTTTAAAAAAAAAATCAAAGTTTGGCACTTAACTCAAGCATGCATTTCATCAAACAAAACATGAACTCCACATGTCAACATAGCGCCAAATCACCAAAATATAGCATAGCATGAATGTATAGGCATTGCATTAAACATATCCTAAACTAAAACATGGTAAAGGAAATAAATCATCAGGAACATGCAAGATAAACATAAATATGGCATGAAACCATCTCATAAACATAAAAATCATGGAGCAAAATACATCACCAAGAAGAATAAATGTCTTGCCAAAATTATAGAGATCAGAAGGGGACATAAAATACTAAAATCATCAAAATATACTTTCAATGGCACCAAGAAGATGAGAACCAATAGGAAAATGCATAGACCTAGCAAAAACGAGCATGACCAAATATAAAACTGTCACCAATATGACATTTTCATGCTTCAAAATGCATCAAAAAGGAAAATAATAAGAAGGAAAAATAGATTATAACTTCAAGCTTTAAGTTTCCAAGACTTTTTTCTTATTTATTTCCTTTTTCTTAGTTTTTTTTCTTGTTTTTCTTTAGTGGAAATTTCTTTTGGTGAGCAAATGAGTAAGCATGTGAAGAAAAAAAAGAAGAGAATGAATGAGCATGTGAAAATAAAGCCCTCTTTTGGCTGACCAAGCCCCAGCCCTTTAAAGGGCATTTTTTTTCTTGTTTCTACATTTTCATTAGAAAATGGTCCCCGTTTGTCCTTAGCAAACGGTTGTCCAATATTGGCCAAGGACCCTTTAATTTGGGAGTAATAAAGTTCCCTATTGGCTATCCATGTATTTATCTCTCTAATATAACCAAAATGCCATTTTAGAGCCTGTATTCTGCCTTTGCCCATATTCAATTATCACATGAAATGTCCCAAAATCCTATCATCTTTTGTCTTTTTGGTCTTCCCTTAATTACATTAAAAATTGACCAATTTGTAATAAAATGAAATAAGGCCCAAAAAATAAATGTATAAATGGTGTACTCCCATTTAAAATAAATCTAACATGACCTAGCCTCAAATGATATGATTTTTGGAGCAATAATTATTGAAAAAACCATAGAAAAAGAGTATGGAAATTTTGGAATAAAATGGCTCAGATTTTTTAATGTAGTGCCAAGCTATTTATACAATGCCATGATGTACAGATACCTTGGACTAATGTATAAATACATTTAAACAATGTATCAATAAAGAAGGGCCCCTATAATTAAATTTCAGTACTGTTAGGCCCCTGTATTGATACGAGGTATTGATATAAGCCCGGATATTTACAATTTTGATCACTGGAGCCCAGGTATTGATACCCTAAGGAAAGGTGTCAATACCTTTGGTTTTTGCATATTTAGTTTTAGTTTGGCTTCCCGATCACTTTTACCTTCTTTGAGACGATCTATATTAGTCCCAGACATGGGCAAATGGCCTTGGCCATGATTGAAATGCTTCAATATGGTCCATAGAGGCCCAGACAAATTAGGTATCTACATTATTTCTCATTGATTTATTATTTATTTTTTTAAATACACAATACTGACACATGTCACCTTACGAGCCCCATTATGTGAAGTTTTTTCTTTCCACCATTAGTGTATAGGATAATTATCCTAAAGAGTATGGCAACAAATTCAAAATCAAAATCCAACCAAAAACTTAAAAGCAAATCCCTGAAAAGGAGACTCATTGAGCTCATTAATGGCACACAAGGTGAAAATGTATTTAACGCCATATAAAATAAAAAAAAAGTAATAATTTTTAGTAGTAAAAAAACTCTAAAGCTTTATTGGTAGGATAAATGAATAATGGACAGATAGAAAATTAAAAGGAAACAACTGATTTTTCTTTCCATGCTATGCTCAAGAAAAAATATTAAAAAAATGGAAAGAAAAAATATTTCCATTCCATCCATTGCTTGGTATGATTAAAAAAATAAGAGTATGAGATATGTATTCCCTTGTAAGTTAAGATAAAAAATAAAAATTTAAAAAAAAAATGGGTAATTTTATAAATATACACTCTTGACTTACAACACTGTTATTTTTCGTTTTTTTCATTCCAATTTGGAATATTTGTTTTTATGAATGGGGGTGAAAAATAAAAATCTTTCTAGTTTTTTTTTTCCTTATTTTTCTTTTCTATCAACACACCCAAATTTCATTTTCTTTCCTCTTTTCCAGCCTCCTCTATCCATACTTTCACCTTTTCACTCTACCAAGTACACCCTAAGTTGTAAAATACATATAACTATTTTGAAAAAAAAAAGGGTGATAATAATTAGGAATAAATTTTTTTATGAATTTTTATATTAAAAAATAAAATTATATTTTATCTTACAATTAGAGCCAAGTTTAAATTAGGTCATTTAGGTTCAAGTAGCTATTTTGTTCGAGTCATTTCGAGTTTAAGCCATTTTATATTTGGGCTTAGTTGAGCTAGCAGGTCATTTTTAGATCTCATGAAAGATGCAACTATTTGTTGAAGAGGTAGAGATAGGAGACAATTCAAGTGATATGGATAAAATAGAGTCACTAAAAGCATTTATTGATTTGTTTTCGTTGGCAAACACTAGTCCACGCTTCCCTTTACTAGGTTCTAACATGTTGCAAACAACATTTATAAATGGGCACTTTTCCATCATTAACTTAATTCAGAATGTTAAATGCTTAAATAAATAAATAAATTGCCTATTGCCAGTTAACTAGGTGTAAATAAAAAAAGTGCTTATTGACAATTAATTAGTTATAAAAAAATGAAGAAAACTTCCTATTAGCAATGGTCCATTCAACCATTATCCAGGAGATATGACTTTCCATTCGGCCATTAGCCATGCAATATGATTCTCCATTTTGGGCCATAATAAGGGAGAATGAGACATGTTGATTTGCTTAAGACAAAAAAAATGAAAAAAAAAAAGAAATTTTCTCTAAAACATAGAACCAATGCAATACTCAAAACTCTCTACAATTCTCAAAGTATTTAGGCTGTGGCAGTTAGACAATTTCCAATTATGTGATTTTGTCTTTGACTAGTGAATTAAAACTGGTTCTTATTTATGATCTTCATCTATCCATGCATGATAGAGACTAAAGAATGAGGTTCATGAATTCTTCGATTTTGGAGACACATAGGAAAACTTAAAGACACTGCCATTTGTTCAATTGCTAATCAAACTATGATGCCATGGTTGAAATCCTATAACATAAGTTTGGGTCACATTTTACCAAATGAGAGAGCAAAGAGTTAGTGGTGACATAATAAGATATATAAAAAAGGCAGAAGAAAAAAAAATAATTTTAAAAGAAGTAAAACAAAACACTTATCTCATAAGGTGACTTAGGCCTAATCTAGCATTGCTATTACAATTGAAAAAAAAGTTTGTTTTTTAGAAGAAGTGCACTTAAAAATTGCTATGAAAAGTTGTGGTTTGAAAAATTTTTATTGTTTAGTATTATTGTAAAAAACTACTGTGTAATCAAATTAGCTAAAATGAACATAATATTTAATAGTATAAATTAGTATTTCTTTAAATTATATTAAGATGTATAAAAAAGGTTTCATTAATAATATAAATTTATATAAAAATACAATTTTAGAAAATTTTAACATATTAACATATATAATTTTTTTGTATAATATATAATTCTTATTATACTAGTATATACCTATATGGTTATAAGCGTGTATATATATTTCTCTTAATAACTCTTTACAATAAAATAAAAAAATTTATTTAATTTTTATAAACTAAGTAGCAAGTATAATTAAACAAACAAATATTATGACTATTAACAAAACTAATATAAATCATATGATAAGAGATTATATTTGTTCTAAACAACATGTATCAAATATTAATTTATTATAGGGTTAAAGGCTAAATTTGCCATCATATAATAAGGCAATATTGAAATTTGGCACCCTATTTTATTTTAATTAATATCTACCATTACATTGTAATTCATTAATAATTTTTGAACTTGTCTAATATAAAAAAACAGAAGCTGTTACTTCTTTTCATGTTATAACCAAATATAAATATAATATACAAATTAAAAAAATTGAAGAGAAAAATGATTTTCATATCTTTGTTCCTAACCTAAAATCTCGACTACCCTAGAAAAAGAAGATAAAAAGCCATAAAAATAGCAAATGGCTTTCATTTGGATATATCTATATAATAATTAATTATAAGTTTTCTTAACAAATTGTTTAGGGATTTCTTCGATTACTATTTTACTAATGAAAATTTAACTAGATATTATTGAATATCTTTTAAATCTTAATTCTTAAAATGGCTTCGAATATTTTATTGAAGTTTTAGCTTTTGCTTTATGTTATGCATGTAACATGTTGGTGCTTTTCTTGTTTTATTGCTACACATGGTTCTTTTATGTTTGCAATATGTTATTGTCTATTTTGTTATTATTTTTTGGTTTTTTTTTCTACATGGACGATAATAGACAATGTTATGTTGAATCAAAAGGGTGTTTGTCCATTCATATGGTAGGAGTTTCATTAAAGATCCT